>JAZGTI010009679.1:0-15733 GCA_036877585.1 Botia kubotai | reverse complement strand
GGATCATTACTCCAACTACACTGAGAAGCAGCACCTTTAAAAGCATGCAACTCTGAACCTGTAACTCAAAAGGCACGTCTCAATAAAACATCAAATATCAACCTCACACACAGCAGGAGAAGACAGGAGCACCTCACGTCTCCTGAAGGAGCGGCAGTACCTCACTTCTCCTGAAGGAGCGGCAGTACACAACACACTCACATCATTTCCGCCAAGCACTCACTTCCGCATCCACATCAGCACTGCCAGCCAGACAGCATCCCAGACCCCTCCCATCTCTCCTCAGTAAACAAACACTGCCTTATCAGACTCTGATGGTCCTGTGAATATATCTTCTTTATAACTGCTTCTGGCACGCAGATCTGCTTTGCTTCTTATCCAGCTGTCAACATGCATCAGCGCATCACAGGAGCACAGAACAAGTATTTGGAAACAGTAACCTCTGCACAAACAGAGTGAAACAACACGGCTGGCAGTAAGAGATTTACATCAAATCCAGCACTTTCTGTCTGCAGCTCTACTCAGGGATCTGCAGAAGAGCTGACTGTTCTTTAACACACAGCACCTGAGTGGAGGTCACTGTAGAGTAAACACAGACACACACAAACACACGGTGTACACTGGCTTCCAGTAAATACTAGTAACACATGCTTTCATTCACAGCCAGAACCTCACACCTTTATTCAGAACTCCTGAACTCTTCAACGGATGCAGCTACACACACCATAACAACAACACTGGAAATCTTGTTAGTTTTAAGAACATTTGATTCCAGAAAGCATGACACAGTAATCTCTAATCTCGGCACTAAAGCATGTATAATGCATGTAAAGCTCTGCTTAGCTCTTCCTCAGCAATGTCTTAATCATAAAAAAGTTACTAAACTATAAACAAAGAGTTCAGCTCAGCACAGACCCTGAGATACTCCCCATCATAAACAGCCTCATCTCAACAGTGTCTACAACACGGAGCTGTGCCCTGTTATTTTGAAAAGAATCCATCTTTAATTATTTGTTACTAAATAAAGACACTTTCATATGATCAACATTAGCTGAAATGCTGACACAGTTTTCTTCATAAATGAAACAGTCACTGCGTTATACCTTAACATGCAGTGAAATGCAGTGTAACAATGAATAAGCAAATCTAATTACAGTCAACAGTGAATAACAACCAGACAAAGAAACCAAACGCGGATGTAAAAAGTGGGTCAAACCCCTCACTGCACAACCTCGTCTCTGTGTGACCTAGAAACCATCTTAAAGGGTCAAGTGTCACTCTTTTCTATAAGGCCAGCAGCTGAGCTCTCTGTACTGAGAACAGTCGAATGACACAGATTCTATTCATGGATGCTTTCTGAAATCCATCTACTGTTGAGGCATCTGTACATCACTGTCTCCAGCTCCTCCTCACTACTGCTCGAACACTTTCACCATCATTCCTTCACTTGTGTTTGTGTCCTCACACACATCAGACCAGCGAGTGACTTCAGTTTGGTGTTTTATGAATGCACTGCCATCCCAGTTGTCTGTGAGGTGTGTGAACTTACAGCTCGTCCCGTTGCCTCTGTGACAGCACCATGACGGGGTCAGGTGGAGAGCGTGCAGCAGCTGCCGTCTCCCTCACAGCAGATCAGAGAGAGGATGCAGGGCCGGCTCACAGCGTCGTCAGCAGCTCACACCAAAATCTCCTGAAAAGAGGGTCTCCAGGAACACGACGCATGGACAGCCTGCAGGCATCCACCGAGCAGACGGTCACTGCATCTGCAGAGGAACACGAGATATTCTGTCAGTCCGGGAGTCGTCTCATATACAACAATAACAGCCTATTATCATGCAGCAGTGCTCATGCAGGCACAGTAAAACCCAGCACTGAACATGTTTCTCTCCTGACTGAGTTAACACAGTTCATCAGCTGTTCAGTCTGTTGTTACCCCCGCACACATCTCTCTCACTCTCACTCTGCTCTATTGTTTTGTCATGGACTCCTGCCGCCCCTGTCGGTACTCTGAACACGTATAAAAGAGACCAATGACCCAGATTCCAGCATCAACCCATTTCTGCACTGCAGAGGAAAACACAGCCAGACAGAAACAAGCAGATCTATGAATTGGGGCCCAGCCTAAGAGAAAGTAAATATCACTGTGTAGTATTATATGACCAAAAGACAAAACACAGCATCCATCTTAACTGTGCCGCACAGAACGTATAGGGTACAGAGAATGTTCTGGGTTTGAGAAACAAAGCGTTTGAGCAATAAAGGGTTAATAAAAGGTTAATGAAGAGGAACCACTATAAGCGTCTTTATCTAGAGCTGCATAAGTTCAGTTAGAGTTCTACATCCTGCTAAAAGAGGACTGTGGTATCACTGATGACAAACACACTGCACTCCTCACATGAACACACACACTCTGTCAAACACATCATTAATAATGTTGTGATCACACAACACTGATGAGTTGAGCATTTATCTGCAGCTCATAAACTGACAGATGAAACACCCGCTGAACTATGAACAACTCTCTCTGATATGCTGCTTTCATAAGATGTCATTACAACCGCTAGTCACCGAAAAATACTGACAAGCAAAAGTCAAATCCACGTGTCACTAACTCAGGACCATAATGCAACAGACACGAAATGCATGCAATAGTTGACAATGTTTTGAAAACTTAAAGTGTAAATATATGCTGTTCAAACATCCTTTAGCCAATGAACAAACAAGGCTGGCAAGACAAGCAAGCAATTAGTAATGACATCATCCCAGACAGCTGTCAAACACTCAGAGTAAGAGTACAGCAACACATCAGCTTAAAAACATAAGGACTATATATCATCTTGAAGAGCATGCGCACACTTGCCTCAGCATCACAGAGCAGAACTGAATCATCATCCGCTAAATTCAACCACGCCACCGTCCTGTCCTCACGTCACTAATTCACTTGTGGTGTAGTAATGACGGAGCTCATTTCTTTAGCTCACTGAAAGAACTGCAACATTTCACAGCTGGTTATGACTACTTCAGTCACCAATACAATCATCTGACCTAGCCTCCTCATTTGTGACCGATGTAGGACACTTCACCAGGTTTTGAGATACAGCCGGGATGCCTTGAAGCTCATTTGCACAACAAGACAGGTGTATTAATCGTCGATTCAAACTTTCCCTAATGATGGCCAAAAATGCTGTCTAGACAGAAATTTGACTGAGTTTAGAAACAGCCTCACCAGGTAGGCAGCAAACGTAACCACTTTGTTTATTTCTGCATTGCTAAGACTGAAAAGGACAAGACAAGGTCAACATGAATTTCAGCGTTTATAAATGAAAAAACAGAGATCTTGTTGACACGGGTGTTAGCCAACTGTTGCTAGCTCACATGACACTGAGGAGACGTGTTGATTCGCCGAAGACATACATCTGTAACAGGCCGTCAAAACAACAGGCCTGGACAGGACACAGTTTACCGCTGAAAGCGATAAAGGTACGACAAAACAGACAAACTGACCTGCTGAAATATTCACGGCCTATGAAGAAAAACAGAAGTATTTCTTCAGCTTCTGTGTCCGCCATTTTGAGAGACAGAAAATTACTGCCACAACAGCTCATTGACCGGTTCGTTTTCTCTAACAATAATAAACAAGATATTCTTACCATACAGCGTCAGAGCTGAGTGTTTATTCTCTGCAGACGTCTGTAGGGAGCGAGTGTTATTTTGGTGTTGAAAAGAGGGGCTCGAGTCTCGCAGTCTTCCTCCCCGCAGCGCCGCAGTCGCCTCTACGCCGCACGGGAGCGCGCATGGGCTGACTTCAGCAGGCGGGGGCGCGCACGCCCTTCAATCTCACGCCCTCCTTTCACACATGTGCTGACGTAATAAACATTGACCTCGTCACCTTGCGTCGAGTTTACCGCAGAGAACCGCAAAAGATGAGCCACCAGCACTCGCGTTTCATGACAATAATCTTAACCTGAGAACAACGACAGCGTCACAGCACGTGTCGGGTGCACACATCCGTTTAGCATGGTATTATTCAAGATTTTAATGTATATTTTTGCAGACATCGGATCCTGTACTACCAGCGTTTGACCTTAACCAAAAGCGTGCTGTGCCTCAGTTTCTATCTTAATATATAGCCAAAATATACATTACAATTTATTCAGAAACTGATGATTCTGAGTAACTGAAATGTTCTACGATACTGTTGAAATGAATACGCGCACGTGCTGTTTTCTAGTTTCTTTATTCATTTTATTACAAAAGGACAGTCAGAGCAAAAATAACTTGATTATTTAGAAGAACTGAAACTCGTTCAAGCAATCAAAGCAGACACACAAAGGGCACAACAAATATTTCATGTCAAGAACAGAGAGATCAAACCAAATACAAATGATGAAAATCTACCCTGGTTTAAAACAAAGGAAAAGGTGTAGAGTACAGCTGCTACACATGAGACGACGTGCTGATGACAGACTGATCTGCTTCTGTACACATTTCAGTTTTCACTTGTGCAGGTCAATTTAGAGTGAAGTGAGACACTGCTATAAACTACAGCCCGTCTGATAGACTGATAGACTGATGTAACTGATACACTTCTAAACAACACTGATGACAAAAACAGACCTCTGAAGTAAATCTGAATAATATTGGGACAGTCTTTATCCACTGATAAATCAGACAAACTTATTTGTATATGCGAATGTTTACAGAGAAACATTTGTTATTAAACTTCCTTATAACCAGGAAGACTGATTAAATACGCTTTAAATGTAGATCAGATTGTTCTGTCATGCAACCCGTTATTTAAACGTGGAGTTGAGCAGTTGATACATAACAGCAACACTGATCTTTGCAGTTAAACTGAATTTTGTTCACGATAAGGTTTGCGACCATGGAAGCTTGAAGGTATTCAAATAAGATCACATTTAACATTCTTGGCTGTAACAATTAAATATTTTCATCCCAAATCTTCAGTATTTGTAGGAAGCATGAGTCAGGGGCAAGCTGAGGTTACGTGTATTGCCCAAAAGCACATGAGAGACAGGGTTAACCCCCCAGCTCCAATGTCATCTTCACCAGAAACTGAACCTGTGCACATTACTGACCCACCTGTCTAGAATTTTAACCAGTTCCTAACAACACCTAATCAGCACTATCCCCTATAAATACTAAACCGTGTTCTGTTTATAGAAGCGAGCTATGGCATCATGTTCTGTCAATATTAAATTACAGCATTTGTACTGGTTCAATTATCTTTTCACATTTTCTAATGTGTCAAAATGAGTTTGTCCATTAACAATCAGCATTCGTGTGTTCACTAAAGCACATCCATGTGGTAACCAGCGGTACTGCAGCAGAGGCTCAACAGGTTGTGATTGACTCCCATCCAATTTCCATGAGTTACAATTTCAAAAACACCAACATGCTTTTGACTGACAAACATAAGCGGGCACAAATTTTTCATTAAATGCTCATTATGTTTAGTACAGATATTTGTGTTCATGAATATCAATTATCAGTAAAATAGTTTGCCCCCTAATTTTCAGAGACAACCCATTTTTGAAACTATTGAACTACTTTATAGGGAAAATACAATCAGATTAGCAGTTTTCTTGCATCCGTGTGCATAAACCAAGGCGCACTTAGTTTCAGCATATTGCTTCATACAGTTTGAGCACAGCCACAATTGTCATATTTGCAGAACACACACAAAGCATGTACACAAGCACACATGTTCCTCAGCCCTCATGTTTTGGTATGTTACAGTGAAGGCAGACCATAATTTCTCCTCATTTGGTGGTGTTGTATGAGAGCACACAAAACCAGCATTAGAAAGTGCCATAAATACTGTTAGAGGAAAACAACACGCAAATCACCATCGTAATGCTCACACAATGCATGAGTCCATCCATTAGCGACACTGTACATATAAAAATACAGTTTGGTTGCAGCAGCTATGAGAAATCATCTGATTCCAGATCTGCAACTCTGTGCTAGTATGGACAACCACAGTAAGACAGCTTTACACACACACTAACTCACTCTTACATACACTCTCTCACACACACACACACACACACACACACACACACACACACACACTTTGAACACAATCTGCTTTAAGCTTGACATGAAATCAGTATTTTTATCACATGAATAAAGTAGCTGTGTGACCCCGCTGATAGAGCTCAACACAGTCAATGTATTTCTATTAAACAAACATGACTCAAAGTAACGTGCATATGAAATCGAATGGCTTCTCATTTACTCTTACAAAAGATTGAGCTTTTTCCCAGAAGATGTGGCCAATCTAAAATGATTGGCTGACAACACATAGAAATAGTGTATCAGACAAACAGGGCTATTGGGCCCTGAGGCGAGACCTTTAAAGTGTATATATACTGGTAAACGACTCCCGTCTCATCTCTGCAGTGTAATTCAGTTTCAGACAGGTTTTGTATTGGGGGGGTCTCTCTCTACACTCGTGACGGACTCTGGTTTGGGACGGACTCTGGTTTGGGACGGACTCTGGTTTGGGACGGACTCTGACTCATAAACTAAGGTGAGAAGGTAACGGATGGAAGCATGAGGGAGATGATGGATGATGAATAAGGCTCTGGTTTCAAATGTCATGGCCTCCTCCAGCCTCTTCTGTGTAAGCTCACAGAGAAAGAACCATATGCCTCCTCTGGCACCCCTCGAGGGGTCTCGCTGTTCAATTACACGTGCCTTGGTTCTCCTCACAGCTTCAAACTACACTCTGACCACGCGCCACCTCTTCCTGCTCCTCCCGTTCCCATGATGCTCAAATTTGATTGGTTCATTTAGACAGCTCAGTTCTCAGGTCCACAGGTTCAAACAGCTGTGCTCCTCATGTGGAGATGGGGTGGGTGTGGGTGGAGGATGTTAATCATCCACGGGCAGCTGATCATCCAGCTCCAACCGACTGTCCTGCTGTTCCTCACTCTTCTCAGAATCCTGGATCTTCTTGCGCCTCTGTACCTCCGCCTTCAGGTTCTCCAGATCCTTTTGGCTGAGTAATGAATCCGTCATTTCAGTGTGGTTCAGATTTGATCATGTAAAACACAACAGAGAGCAACTCACCTGAGAGGAATAAATATGATGCCGTTGATCATGTTGAGCTGTTCCAGGACACTGGTCATGCTGGGTGCAGTAAACTACAGACAGAAACCAAACAAACTCATCATCCCAAACAAAAACATAATCTTAACCAAACTCTCACATTATTACCCAGCAAGACTAACAACAGCAAGTAGCCAATCATGGCTCATAGCTGTAACTAAACTAAAGGCTATTGGCTATTGATAAAGGACTGTAATATTTTCCACCCAAACCGGTTTCAACAGGAAATACAGCAGTAAAGCCGTTTCACTGGCTGTGGCTGACCTTCAGTGGCATTATGCTGGCACTGGAGCCGTTCTTGTAGATCTCATTCATGGTTCTCTGCAGGGCCACGGCCTGCTGTGTGAGGTGCTTCAGATACTCTGAGCTCTCTTTGGTCTTCTCATGAGCTTCACCCACCTAAACACATCAGAGTACATCTGTCTGAAACTAAACATTCAAATCCACATCAGATCAAATCCACATCAGTCTTCACAATGCAACAATAATGTGTTTTTTTCACTGAATATTCAGTTTCACTCTGAAATGAGTCACATGAATGTGATTATCTTGTATAGGAACATCAACATAAATAACAAATAAACAACAGTTCATGGCAACAAATAAATAATCATTCATCGCAAAGGAGTGTTTGGCTGTACCTGGTTCTTGTAGATGGTGTAACCCTCCTTCTCATGCTGCAGTGCAGAGCGGAACTCAGCTTTGCTTTCATACACTCTGGCCACCAGATGATGACTGCAGGACATACCTCAGATTACTGCACATCACCACTCAACTTACTGCATTAAAGACTGCACTGGTGTGACGTCACTTTCATGTACCTGAGGGCTACTTTAAGGGATCGTGGCCCATGGTATTTTGAATTGATGGTCAAAGCGTTCTCCAGGAAACGCAGAGAGAGGTCATACTCCATCACACCATGAAGCACCAGCCCAATGTTGCTCTACATCAGAAGAAAGAAACACACTGAGACACTGTGCTACAACTGAAACCTACCTCAGCTGACCTGCCCAACCTTCTCAGCTTCAGTCAGAAACAAATCAAACGAAGAACATTCTGTTTAGATGATCACACACATGAATGTCTCCAGTATGGAAATGAGAACGTGAGGAAGACAACCACCACAATAACGAGCACAACATCAGCAGCAAAGGAAAAGAGGCCGAAATAAACGTTCACTTACATCCAGCAGAGCCATTTCAGGATGGTCTTCTCCACACACCACGAGCATGAGGTACCGAGCCCGGTACAACAGTTTCAAAGCCGTGGACAGCTGGCCATTGGCGAAGCAGTACAGGGCTAAGTGCATCTGCAGAACACAGGGATAAACTACACTGTTTACATTATGAAGAAAATGAGTTCTGCTTGGCCATGCTAAATTTGCTGGCACAATGCTAGAGTGTTGCTAGGTAATGGTTAGGACCAGCCAAACTACTTACCCAGCAAATCTAACACTAAACTAAAAGGATAGCATTAGGTTAAAGCAATAATATGAGCAAAGCTAGTAAGCAAACCCCAATAATAACTTTTGTGCTAAAAATAAATGAAGAACGTTATCGATGACTTACATATTCTTGAACAGTGTTGGGATGTTCGATTCCCAGCACTCTCTCACTCATAAGAACAGCTTTCTGCTGGTTGCTCAGAGCCTTAAAAACAGGAAAAATATAACTTTATAACACATAGTTAAAAAATGACAAACAGTTAGTTCTGGTCCTCAGATTGGCCTGTACCTCAGGGTGATCCCCCATGATGTAGTTGAGTCGAGCAAGCAGCCGCAGACAGGCACAGATCTCCACATGCATGGCTCCATACACATTGTTGAAGAGGTTCAAGGCCTCATTGATGAGTTCACAGCCCTCCTTCAGGAACCCTGAACAGAAGACACAGCAGAACAGAAGATGTCCATCAGCATTACGTAACTGCCTCAAAAGTGTTCATGTTGTGTATAGCTGAAGTTCAGAGTTTCAGAAGACATGACTGCACCTTGCTGAACCTTGGCCTGCCCGCTCTGGAAGAAGTGGAAGGCATCTGAGGCTTTGGGGTTGACGTGCTTCACCACGGGGAAGATGTTCAGGATGTCCTCCTCAGTGAAGGCCGGCTTGTGGCGGCTGTCGAAGTTGTACTCCTTCATCAAGATCTGCAGGGCAGGAAAGCTTTCTCAATGCAGGCGTGACAGAGCACAGCACACACACACAGATGGAGAGGAGCTCTACCTGAATGCCTGTCTTGATTGAAATCTCTCTCAGCAGGGTGATCTTCTGCAGGCTGTATTCCTCTACCACCTGGTCCACACCTTCACTGCACAGAGCCAAAAACTGATTTAAAGCAGAACATTCATAAAACATGTGATTTATTCATAATCGAACCCATGACCTCGATGTTGCCAGCGCCATGCTTTACCATAGCACTCCATTCTGGATATTAAACAAGTTTGTGCTCTGCTCCTCACCACTGCAGACTGAAGTGGTAGTAGCTCTGGGCCTCAGAAGTGATACTCTTCCACAGTTCACTGGGTGTCAGGCTGGCCCAGGCCGTGTTGTCCCCTCCGCCGGGGACCCGGTTCCGTCTCTTGCGGCTCTTCCTGCGGGACAGCAGCTCATCGGCAGGGAGATGAGCTACAGCGTCTGGGAAAGAGCTCAGGAAGCAGTTGAGGAAGTGACTCACAGCAGCAGACAGAGCAGAGAGCTCCACACCCTGAACAACATCAAACATCAGTGTCTGCCTCTGTTACAATGATCAATAACTATAAACACCAACAAAGAGCTATCGCCATGGTTACTGAAATCTGTACTTCACAAATATCTTCACTGTGTATATGTACACTGGTCACTGTTGATTTTCTTTGCATTGCCACTGTATTTGTTTTATAATGGTTTCCAGTGAGATCTTACCTGAAGATATGTCTTGAAGATGTGCTTAGCACATCTGGTGATCAGTTCACTGATTCCTATTCGCTGGGGTCACAACAAAAATACACAATTACAGTATATTATTACAGTATATAAAAAGTTTATAATATATATTTTATAAAGTATATAATATTTTGCCTCCAAACATCGTAACTTACATAGATGTGTTCAAGTTGTGCTTTGGCAGCCATGTTGTCCATGAACTGCAGCACGCTGCCCAGATATCGCACATTAATCCCCCGCTGATGAAGAGCTTCAGTAAGCGTCGCTCCATCCACAGGCAGAGCGCTGTGATCCAAACACTCTTTCACCTTCACAAACAGAAGAAACAGGAATTCAAGTCTGACAAATGACACCTGTTTCCATTCTGTAAAACATTCATAGTAAACAAGACTCTGATTGGATGAGCTGACACTACAAGTCACTATATCTATAAGATGAACTCATATTATATATAGATCACATTATTGAACCCTATCTGAGACTGAGGGTGTGAGTTAGATCACTCACGAACGATGGGATCTGACAGGACACAAGGAAAGCTGCAGCATCTTTGAGCAGCCGTTTCTGTTTCTGGACGTCCCCCGCGCTGTCCTCTGGGAAGCGCACTCCTGCGATGAAGACAGATGAGGTCATGTGATCAACTGTGTCCATAGTCAAAATATACATTCAAAACCAGACACAGCCTTCACACCTGGAGAGAAGATATCGGGGTTGAAGCGGATGTCAAACGAGCCGTCGCTGATGGAGCCCACAGCTTTACAGGCATTGAGGACCACTTCTCTGCTTCTGGGGTCTGCCAAAAACACAAGTCCTGAATTCATGAGCAACGTTACAATACAAATCAGTGGTTATAACCAAACCACTGCAGGAGATCCTCCTCCCACGAGCATCAGAGGGAACAGAAGCACACAGCGTGCATGAGAGATGCACTGCTGGATGCTATTGTCTAATGAGATGATGATGATGGAACTCAGATGGATGTAAGCTGTGAAGCAGATGTAAACAGAGGCAGTCATGTGCGCAGATCTCTGTCAGCTCTTGCTTTTGTTCCCTCTAATGCTCTTTCTGGCTGCTCGCAGAACGTACCAACACCAGATCCATCTTTTGCTGTTAAAGATTCCACCAGCTCTTTAGCTTGGGCAAGGCCAGGTATGTTTTCCTCAGCTTCCTTACCCTGCAGAGGGCCGTCACGCTCTCCATTGTGCCCCTCTGCAGCTGAAGGCTCATGAGTACCGTTGGTGTTTGCCACAGGAACCTCTGGAACCAGAACCGCCTTGTTCTCAGACCCTACAGAGTTTTCAGGCAGAGTTGTGGCCTCAGACTGTTCTGGGGTCAGAGTGGAGGATGATGGAGAGGCTGCTGTGGTTTCAGTGATTGCACAGGATGCATCAGAGGCCTGTGGTTTGCAGTCAGACTCATCTGCAGCACTCGTGAGCTGAGGAGCTGCACTCTTGCTGTCTCTGTTTGTCTTCTGCTGCATGAGCTGCAGTGCTGCCATCTTCATGAAGAGAAGATATCTGAGGTGCGACAGGTTCACATTTAGACACACTGACAACCCAAGACTCTCATTTGTGCTTCCTCACAAGCGAATGTTAAATTAAACACACAAATGCAATATTGCATAAAATATTTGTGAACAAAGCAGTTTCCATTCAGTGGGTCTAACAGAACAAAATCATAACTGCCTGATAAATCTGACAGCAAATATCACTAAACGTGGACGTTTCTGCAATAGGAGAAGCTACTGTTTGTCTTTCTGGGACATAATAAAAATACATTTGTCATTTCCATGCAGTATTTTTATTCAGTATCCCAAAATGACCATAAAAATAGGTGGATGGAAACAGCTACAGTTAGGTTACTGACCCTACAGTGAAGAGGCAGCATTTGAATTGAAAGATGATTAAATGATTTTACACTTTCTGGAATCTGACAGTCACTGGTATGTTCCCCAGACAGTCTGAAATGGTACGAGGTTAAAATGATGAGATTAACACGGTAGAAACACACCTGTGCTCCACAAAAGCCTCAATGAGTTCCTGGCGTAGACAAGCCAAGCGATGGCGATGTTGTCGGGGGAAACCCAGCTTCTGGCTCTCTGGGGCAATATCTTCTCCCTCCACTGGCAGGAAATTCAGGTCAGGAGGGAAGGTGCGCAGGAGATCCAGGATGTAATGACGGCCATCGTTACCGATTATACCTTTACACTCCACAGAAGAGCAGAGCTCCACAGAGGCGTCCTTCTCATTGAGCACAGCGTGGCGCTGGATCTTCAGCGGGCGACTCGTCTTCTCCAGCAGCTCCAGATACTTGGGATGGGACACTACGGTCTTGCCAAAGTCAATGGAGCCATAGATGACGCTCTGCTCCTGTTCTCGCTCCAAGATGCCAGGAATGATGGACTGCGCGGTCACACGGTAACCCCTGTAATCCACCACCACAGTGCCCAGGGTGTAGAGCCCCTCCACATCAACAGTACTGTAGGCCCTCACCCCATTCAGGTCATTGGTGGGGGCGGCGTGGGCAGCAGCATCTCCGCCCAGCTCCCTGTAGTGGTCCCGCACGTCGAAGCCCAAGCTGAAGAAGATGTTGTTCCAGATGAACATCTGCATGCGCGTTTCCTCTCCAGGGTTGATGGCCATCACGTTGCCATCGATCACCGCCATCGCCCCACGTGTCGCTGCGGCAGCAAAATCACTATGAACCTGCCGAGCAGAAGGTTGTGTTAGCTACACAATCACTGTTGAGGGTGCAAACGTAGCTGCTGTGAAGCTGCTGCTGTTGGGCTTACCTTGAATATGGCTCTCTCTCTCAGCAGACGCTCGGGGAGGTTCTTACGAGAAAGTTCTCTGGTGGTCTGGAGCTCCTCGTTCCAGTCTCGAGTCTATGACCAAAATCAAAGAAACTTTAATATCAGAGTATTCGAACCCAAAGACACCATCACTGTAAATGACTGAAGACACACCTGGCCAGGTATGTGCTCCTCATAACCCAGGCGGGAGGTGTAGGCATCTTCTGCTCTCACACAGTCCATCGCATGATCAGTCTGTGGTGCAGTCCAGCTGTACACTTGGAAGGGAGTAGCTATTCTCTCAAACGGATGTCTCTGAACCCTAAAGTTTAATTCAAAAAGATCAGTGTGATTTAAAAACTGAAAGCTCTTCATGTATGTAACCCAAATCTCATGGAGATGAAGTGCTACCTCTTCTTCTGCAGAGCGCTGAAGTTCTTCTTGAAGGTGGGGCTGATCTGGCTGAGGAGCTCCACCAGCGAGTGGCTGAGGAAGCTGGGGTTGGCCGGCTTGGGGTTGAAGGTATACGTGGTTGACCTGCAGAAGGAGAAATGAACACAATGTATCATTATGTATCACATGACTAGTTAATGAAGTGTAAGCAGGAGTGTTTGATCACTCACTGATTGAGGTAGAATCCACGAGTGGAGGCAGTGATGCTGACATGTCTGTCCTCGACCGTCACAACGTACAGGTACATGAGGTCACCGTGCATCTTCCTGTTGCCAGGTGGAGGGTTCCAGCCACTCATAGTCAAGACCTTCAGACACTGCATGGGCTGCAGACAGAAGACAAGACCAAATGCCTGTTACATAATCTGACCAATAACCTGTAATATTTCCATTTGAAGAAAACATTAAACTTGAGATTGTTGTGGAATTAAATGATCGCTGCCTCCACCTTCCAGTCTTTGTTTTGAGGCTGCAGGGGAACTAAAGGATGTTCTTTGCTGCCTGGCAGGATGTGTTCAGGTGGTGTGCAGTCGATCTGCTCAAGTTCACTGGTCTTCTTTTTGCGTTTTCCAGTGTCTATGGATGCCAAAACAAAGCAGTCATCAAATACAAGACGCCAACCAACAAACACTGGCAAAGAACTGATTGCTCTTCCCATCACACACCTCCAAGATCTCCATCTGTGAAAACACTAAGGAATGAGAGGGAGTTGCAGTCCACTCCATTGTAGGCATCTGATGGATCCAGGCTCTTCAGAAGATCTCTGATGTGACGAACATGAATGCGAGCTTCACGCACTGTGTAGGGTTCTACAGAAGAGAAACGTTCTGGTAAAACCTCAGAACTTTCTGACGAGACGTTTATTTATGAAGGATGGGCTTGAGTTGTACCTTCTACAACTTTGAGAAGGGAACCTTCTTGCAGGCCCTCAATAGACTTGAGCTCTGCAAAGTTGTCAAGAACGTTGCCATCAAGCTGCAGGGAGAAGCAGGTGCGGTGGCAAGTGTCCTCACGGTCCATCAACACTTGGTGGATCTCCTGCACCATCTCCTGTGGTGATACCTGAGAAGTAACCAAAGAGATTGTTATAAGTCTTCCATGAAGTATTTAGTGATGAATGCAAGAGTCCAGCTGAAGTGTCCCACCTGAAGGTCAAAAGGTTCAGTTCCTGGTGCTTGGACCTTCACAGTGAAGCCAGTGTCCTGAATCACAATCACTTCTTGCTCACTGGCATCTTCTCCACCGTCCTGCTTGGAGTCGGTCTCCTCAGCTTGATCATGTGCACTGTCTCCATTCATGACTGCTGCCCGGAGAGCAGAGCAACAGACATAAGAAGATTCACAATAAATGACCAGTGGATCACCAATAATTAAAGATCCAACTGAGGCGTTTTACCAAACAAAACATATGTGAAAGATGTTTGATCCATTTGAACCAATTTAAAATATCTGATTAAATGTTAAGTAGTAAATAAGTAGTTTTAACTGTAATTAAAATCTTTAAAGGTATTATATTAAATATCTATATTGTTGCCTAGAATATGCTTATTACAACCTGGAGCTCAATGCAGAAGATGAATACTGTGAGAAAATTACAGTAAATCATAGTCAGTCAGAAATCCTTCATTGCAGCTTTATATAGTAGCTCATGAAGAGCTTTTCTCACAAGTTCTCACAAAATCTGTGTCATCATCTAGCAGTACATTATATCAGCCAGGATCACGACAGGAGGTCTCTGGTCAGCGCTCTGGCCACTGCTGTACACACTGCTCACCCTGAAGCAGGAGGTGTATACAGGTTTTACTGGTGGGTCAGTCGACTCGTGACACTTCAGGCACACAATACAACTCCCAGACCACAATGGAGATCTCCATGGCAACAGGTGTCAGAGAGCAGTCACCCCTGGCTATCCTACACCTCAATGCCCAGTATCACATGAGGCTGAGGCTGTGGGGTTTAGCATCTACTGGATTAAAGACAAAACTGAGATTCTTGTCTAGGCTGAGATGTTTTCAGGACTGTTCTGTCTGGAAGAGCAAAGCAAACTGTTTGCTTTTCAACAACTGCGGCTGTTCTCCTTGACTCTCCTCAATGGCAACAAAATGTCACGGCTCTAGTAAACGACAGAAGGTCTCTGAGGAGCACAGAAGAGAGACATCAGATTTCACAGCCAGCCATGTTTGAGCATCAATGACACACTGTACACACTTCTGAGTCGAGAGCAAACAGCAGGAAAGAGCTAAACTCTTTATTTCTACTGACTTTAAAGGAATGTGGAGATTGTCCAGCTTCTCATCTGATGAAGGTGTTTACACAGTTACATATTTACAGAAATCAACTGTTCTCAGACCTGCTGGCACCATATGACCCGCTGTCATTTATCTCACTCCAGATTGTCTGTTTACACACTGCTTCCCTGATCCAACACAAATCTAATCA
>JAZGTI010009678.1:0-18545 GCA_036877585.1 Botia kubotai | reverse complement strand
CACTGTTGTTAAGTGTGGACAAAAGGTTGAAAACAGGATGTAATAAAAACAGAGTCAAACAAGGTTCAGACACAAACATTTTTATCAGCAGACACTTGAATTGAATATGTATTTGAATATAAATTCAAAGGCACAATGGTGATCGCTCACAGAACTTTCAGTCACCTGCCCAGATGTTATTGAAGAATATTGGCTTGTGTTTTCATCTGTTACTTGCACAAAATTGATTGATTGACTGATTGATTTCAATCCGATTGAAACAAAAGGTGTCCATGTAAAGGCAGCTACTGTGACCATTATGATCTTTAGTTGCATAAAAATAAGCAAGTAACTGCATGATGATAATAGAAAATTCATTTTTTGAATGACCTGTCCCTTTAAACGCATTAGCAGTAGGGCATATCGGCTACTTTCCGGTTAATGGATCAGCCCTTCTGGGATTTGATCCTAAAACCAATGCATATGGGAAAAATGTGACTATTACGTGTGGAGTTTGCCAACACTGAAATTCACCAGCATCTTTGCAGCTTATTAAATCACCATCAGCAGTACCAATTTCACCGCGGTAATTAAAGAACTAATCATTAGTGCCTGTAATTGTTCAATCATTAATCACCAGGAATGTTACATACCATCATCCTGATGGTATTATAGAAAGCCTGATAGCTGCGGTTTTAGCTGCTTACTGACTTAAAACAGACTTGCCTTAAGGGGGTATTTAGTTCTTTTGTTCCCTCTAAAGTGGAGGAATTAAAAGACGTTGACTGGGGAATTCAGAACGTGTGAGGTCATGTATACTACAGAGTAAACAGAGTGCATTATGGGAACACGAAGTTCGTCAAGTCTGAAACTAAACAGCAAATGTTATGCGTGCCTGACATATCAGATATATTTAAAAAGTGACATTTTTACGTTATTTTTTTGTTTGTTTTTTGTAGCAGGCTAACGTTCTACTTTCCAAGAACATTTTTGCTCCAGTGTCGCATGTGGCTTTCCGCGGCTGCTTGCTGTTCATTATCTGGCATCTGCTTGATGTACAGATTGAAACAATCAAAGCATGTTTTTCATATGACGTTCGGATCTCCCCTCGCATGTCATTTGAAAAGCAGGTGGCCGTCATCCATCACGCGGGATTCTGCTCCGAGCAGAGCGAGCGGTTAACCGGCGGTTCCTGATTGCCGCTGTTATTCTAGAGGAGTTCACTGCTTCCCAATCATCCACTGCAGGGTCACCAACAAGGAGGGAAACTACAGCCCAGTCCTTATAAGCTAAAAACGTGTGTGTGCTTTGGACTGGTACCAGGACGCAATTATTTCGGAACACGGTCCACCTATCACTGGTCCTGTCGACCCGAGCGATGAGAGGTGCCGACTTAAGCTTTAAATTCATGGTACGTGTGGGAGGCACCGGCGAGATGAGTGGAAATTTCTGCCAGTGAATTGAGACGAATATTTGGGAGGCTCATTTAGAAATAATGAGATTATTGAATGTGATCTAGCAGCCGATGATGCAGGAGTCAGTGAGGAGGATGGATTAGCCAATCCCAGACCCCAATGATCCTGTCACAGTCAAGGCTGAGAGGAAGACCCAATATTCACTGTGCGGCTGCGTGCTGCTGGGTAGAAAAATGCACTTAATTTTCTTAATCTTTAAAATCTTTCTGTATTGTAGCCATTTAGATTTATTCATTCGGTGGATGCTTTTACCAAGAGTGACCCACAGAGTATTCGGGCTTTACATTTGATCAGTACATACATTTCCTGGGAACTGAACCCATGACACTTGTATTATTCGCGCCATGTTCTACCAGTTGCAAAGCTACTGAAAAACAGAAGTTAACACTCAAAATATAAGCTGAAGATAAATCCTGTTACTATGCTTGAGGAAAAACGTAAAAGTTAGACGTTCGTATTGTAAATAAACAGCTGTTTGTGTCTTCATGTGCAGTATATGTGGGCTGCTGGAGCATATATTGTGAGGCCTGACAGTAAATGTTGTGTTTTCAGGCCAGTGTGCTCGCGTGTTAGAATGTAGTGGCGTGTGTGTGCAGAGGCTCATGGGTATTAATCTGTGCAGGTGTACGTGACCCTCGTGCAACTCTCACTAGCTGCTCTGACGTACTGTTAGCTCGAGCCATCCAGCATCAACATTGAGCATCAGGACCCTCTCAGAGACCAAGATAACAAATGTCATAAAAAATACACACTTGTCATCCTTTTATTATTTATTATTAAAAAACGCAACCGAATCATTGTATTAAAGCTTTAATACGGAGCTTTGTTAAACATGTGAAATAACACAGTCGCTACTGGCTACTGATGTTAAGTGTGCAAATTCATAAGACGCGTATGTTTATCTACGCCTCATTAACAGGACTCCCACAAGACTATACAGTTATACATAGTTAGGCATGGTTGCCAAAATAATATGTTCTGTTCGCTCATCACTCACGGACCTACAAACCAGAATGTGTTTGCAAGGCATAAATCAGCAGCAAATGTGATTTATTACCAAACAAGCGTTTTCTTTAGTTGATGCGGCGGCAAAACAATACGTTGAGGCCAAAAAGTAACATATGAATCAAGAATCGATCTGAGTTTTGACAGATTCGTACTAATATGGAGGTGCTACAGGCACAGGCACTGTTTACTGTCCGGTGCTGTAAGTTTGTTACCATGTGTTCAATATTAGATTTCTCCTGCAGTATGATGGTCCAGTGAAGGAGACTGCACTGTTCGAAAATCACGCTTCATTAATCAAAGCTCCGGTTTCAGCACAACATATTTGAGTAGAAACATAACCGGATTATTTTTGGAATAACATTCGGAGAAAAGTTGAATTAAAGGCTAAGGTCAAGCATCTGAAGGACCAAACTAATCCACCAGCTTTACTAACTAGACCAGCACTTAACCAACGCTGAACCTGAAACGGGTGTAAGTTAATCTAGGAATGAGTGCGAAACTGTACATTTATTTAGCTATTCAACTTCATTAAATATACTCGGAGTTCCAAATGACCCTGAGATAATATTATCTGTTCTAAACTTACAAATGTTTAATATAAAGGCAGTTTCTTGTGTGCCGGATATCAAATGTGTGGTTTCAGAGCATGGGTCAAATCGGCGCATCAGAATGGTTAGTAACATCAGTTATGGTGACTCAATGGTTGACTGCTCCTAATGCCATGACAACAGGGCATAATGCTCAATTAGACTTAATTAGAGTCTGTGGTGAATCATTGTAATTGCTGCTCCATTGACCACCATAGAAATATCTCCTACCATGAGATGCTGTGGAACATGTTCAGGGTTTTGTCAAATGTAGAATAGTGGACCGAGTTTATGTGCCGTTGGCCCTTTCAGACTCCAAAAGAGAATTTTCTGTTGTTTTCTAATTCTATTCTATTTAAATTGTGTATAAATTAAGGAAAATCTAAATAATCATAATAGAAAAAAAGAGAAAATGTTGTTTGATTTTCATGATTAACTGGAAGGTCAAATCCTCGTGTAAAATATTATTATGTGCATTTCTTGCATATGGCATTATCATAGTATATTATGTAAGATTATGCCTATAAAGGCACTCCTAGTTCTCTCATAACATCCACGTGTTTCTTAATAACGTCCTCCATCATTGTTAAGTATGAAGTTCAGTGATTTCAATGGCCTCCACACATACCAGAACTTTCCTTTGACAGACGCTTTTATCCAAAGCCACTTGCAGTGCATTCAAGATGCATTTAGCATCAGTTTGGGTGTTCCCTGCGAATTGAACCCGGGACCTTGGTGTTGTTAGCGCAGTGCTGTACCAGTTAAGCTACAGGAACGTTACACAACCTTTATTAGTCTTTCTTCACCTTTAAAGCTCGGTATATTTCATACATAAATTTCATTTACTGGACAGCAAACTGAATGGCCGTTTTGTTACCACGTTTGCTATCAATTCAAGCTTGCGTTCACTTGAATAAACTTGATAAGATCAAGTGGTTTTGAAATGATGGCAAGATTATTACATTAAACAGAAATGATCACACATCTCGTTTAGACATCAGTGGATGCAAGGCGCATTGTAATATTCTGATGGGAGCCATGTTATTTTCAGCGGTCTTACTCGCTTAACACTGATTGCATACGCACAGCTGAATATGTTGTTGATTATTCCAACCGGGCATGGAAACGATGCCCAGGTGATCAGCATAATTTTCAATGCTTTGTTGTTAAGGAAATAATAAAATTACCCTACGACATGCCACAGAATATGATACTCATTGTAAAACCTGGACGGGGGAAGAAGAGGCCTCGTTGTACCTGAGAGTGGTTCATTTCATAAGCTATATCTTAGCAATGCGCTGAAGCAATTGCTGAAACATGATTGGTAGAAGAGTCTTCAGTTTCTGTTTGTCTGGCATAAAATGGCTGATTCGTTCGAGGTTCTCTTCAGCTTTGAATTCGATGCTGTCTTTAACAAGACAGACGCTATGATGAGCACGGAGAGATAAACTGCTGCGGCAAAATCTTTCAGTCAGAAAAGTACAATGAGAAGATTATGCAAAAAAAGCAAAGCAAACAAAAGCTGAACATACGCTGAAACACGCAATAATTTACAGATGATGTATAAGCAGAAACATACACATTGTAAACAGCACAATACTAAGAACTAAAATAATATATAATATTATAAATGTAAAATATCAAATCAAACGTCCCACGCATACTGTGCGCATGAAGGCACACATAAAAAATTGTTTGTTTGCTTTGCTGAATTTGTTACGTTTTGCATTTCTGAGACACCGTAAAATATGTATTTTGGAAACGATAACACATCCGCATTAAAAAAGTTGGCAAAACATTTTCATGCCTAATGAATTTATGGACTCAGTTTTACAATAAACACATTAGAGATTCATAGTTCCTTCCTGTGGCCATGATTCAGCTGAGGTCTAATGTATTATGCCACATAATCTGCATAATGAGAACCACAAGGACGTCTCATCAAATGTCCCAACACTGGAATATTAAAATTGGTCTGCATGAACCATAGTCTGGCAATGTAATGAGAAGCTTGTAGTAGACGTCCATACGCTGTCCAGCCAATGACGAGATAAGACCATGTCCAATTTATTAAATGTTCTTCGCTCTCAAACATACCACAGAATTATAAGGCATGTTTGAATTTTTACTTTACTGATACAAGAATATCTGTCCGTCATTTCCAAGCCATTTCCATCTCATACAGATAAGGCCTGACTTGTAGACGCCATCTTACGTGAATAGCACATTGTTATAAAACCGATATGATTAACTGCATTTTCTTCTTCATTCATTTGGATGGGTAAAGCTGATTTAAAGGCTGTTACCTCATGGCTTCGTATTTTTAACTGCGTGTTGCATCCCTGTTTGAAAAATTTGTCTGGCGCAATTAATATTGATGTTTCTATGCTAAAGTTTTTCGTGGCGTTCACACTATAATCGGTTTAAAAACAAAACAGCGACTGCCTAACAAAATAATAGATTAAAGTCTGAAATAATGAACTACATTCATCAAATACTTATATCCTCATATACGTGTACGCTACAACTGCTGTTTTATATTAGTCTTGGGTCACACGCAATATGCAGTTTGATTTAGATATGAGACACATGGTTGTAATTATTAATAAAATCAGACAGATGACTCCAGATGTGTGGAGAGCAATTCCATATGTAACACATGGATGTAAAGTTATTTTCTACTGTAATCATCAAGAGATCACGGGAAACATGACAACCAATCATAGATCACAATCACTTAAACATTTTAACGTATTGTCTTTCTGACACGATCATGAGGTATCCCTCATACATGTATGCGTGTATGAAAAATTGACATACAATACATGGTAAAACATAGTATCATTGAAAATGTTGTATTCCCATAAGATGTATGTTAGTGATTCTAATTAACGACACTAAAGTTATGATACATTTCTGAATAACATGATAAATAACACATAATATTAAACCAAACAAGCCTTTCCAAAATGTACAAAACCCTTTATATTATATATTAGCAAGCCAACAGGGTGACAGTGGCAGGGAATCAAAACTCCAGTGATGTATTAATAAAAAAAGAAGACGGAAAAAACAGTCTCAACCAGAAAGTTTATAGTCAGAAATTTGCAAATTTATATAGATTTAAAACTGTCAGTACGATGTTGTGAAAAATGTAAGAGAATTGAGGAATGTTTTAGCAGAGATGGTGGTAATAACATAACTTTTCTGACTGATAAGTTGCTTTAACATTAAAGCTTTACCAGTTCTAATGAATGTACAAACATTGTACAAACATTGTACAAACCGCTTCAGCGCCAGTCTTCTCATTATTTGACTTCACAATCGGTTTGTTGCTGATAGCAAGTCTATTTCATTCTACAAGGAGATCTCTATCTGATGGTGCAGTGATACTTATCTACAGCTCATCCATGATGAAGTGCCCAAGGACAAAGCTTGTGAAATTAATTAACAGCATTAATGCTTAAAGTGTTGCTGTTGCTATGGTTACTGTGTTACGACAACAGCACAGCTTGAAATAATGGCGATCAGGAGATATGATGGAAAATAGTCATTGTCTCCGGAAACAATAGAACTGTAATTATTTTACTGGAGATTGTTTTGTCCAAAGTTTTCTAGACTAAATCGCAAAAGCTCTCAAGGTAACCAGATTGATCAAGATGAATCACCCAACGAATGGTTTGGTGTTATGCACCTCCTCTTTTGTGGTGTTTTACTTTGTCATTTTGGAAATTGACAACATTCACTTTCATTGTAGTGTTTGGAATAGAGTGGTTAGAATATGTCATTTTCACCTTTTCTGCTTTTGCTATGGAAAAGTCATACGAGTTTGGAATGACATGCGGGTGAGTAAAAAGGAATTGAACTTGCTGCCTTGTCATTACAGCAATGCATGGTGTCATCACCTATGGATCACCTCAAACTTTGTGTTCCACACAGCTTGATTTGTTGATTGGGAAAATTTCAAGAGAACGCCATGGAGAATGATGAGTGCAAACACGGAAGATCAGCTTTGTTAATCAATACAGATGATCAATATGACAGACATTAATGAGAAGCTTTCAAAAGTGAAGGTTTAATTACTTAGCAATCGTTTGATTTCATGCACGTCAATTGTGATTGTTCAGTTCGTATTCCCATAATCCAGGAAATTTCAAAGGAAATGAGAAAGAAAAAAGGTGAATCATAATCAGAACACAACACCATCTGGATGGAATGTGCAGCCATCAGTAAATCAATAAGTCAATTGCTGCTGTGGTGTATTTAAAGAGATCTTAAAGACTGAAGGTAAATAGATGAAACAGAACCACTTCCCTCACTGTTCTCTCACTGACTGGATAATATTTCTGCCGACATTGGCTTAAATATAGTCTTGAAAGCCCCGCCCCCTTTCACTTACCCTAGACTCCTATTGGCTGAATTTCTCTTTTGAAAAGAAGTGCCGTTTAGACTTTTGTATTCTGCTTTATTTGAAGGAATAGTTCACCCAAAACTGAACATTTTGTGATTGTGTTCTCACCATCATGTCATTCCAAGCAGTATGACTTTTCCTCAAAGCTATGGGAAGCTTAGCGCCTAAGTCAGGTGGACTTCTTCTGTGGTGGTTTTATGGTTGTCATTTAAAAAAAGAGCCAATTTATTAGAGTTTACCAGACGTGGCCACTATGAGCTGTCATTGTATGTGGAATAGCTGTGTAAACACTGTGCTTGACCACTTGTGCATAAGTGCATCACTGGATTTTGGACATGAGAGTGAGAAAATAATGACAGAATATGAATTTCTGGTCAGGAGGAGATGGCTAGGATGAGATGAAGGAAAGGACACTGGTGTAGCTTAATGTGTGGTACACAAATCCAGTCCATAGTCACTTCATGTGATCTGAAAGGGAAGGAAATGCTTTGTCCTACATAGTTCTCACACACATTGACATAACCTAGCAACCTCACTTCCCAGAGGCTTGAGGAGGTGCCGTTTACAAGCGCAGTGTGAATGTACGCGGCCGAAAACTGCACAATCAACAAGCCGTCGTGACAAGCCAACGGCAGGCCCAGCAGCTGTACGCTAAACATGCGTTAGTGCAGGACGCCCCTGCAGGACTGTCATCCTTTCTTCAGACCAACCCACAGGAACTTTTTTATGCTCTTTCATAGCTCAGGAAAGTTGATGGAGGTCTCAGATGGTTCTCCTAAAATAGCTTATTGAAGTAGATACCAATGAGATACAAATATGGAGATACAAGTATGGAGCTATAAAGATCTTTTGGATTTTGGATCCTTTTGTTGAAAAATGTTTGGGTTCATATTGGAATCTTCAATAATATTGACTTTAATCGCAGAATTGGCAAATCTGAGCAAACCGTTTGACAACGTTGAGACCTCTTCTGAAACTCTAGTTATTTCTCGTGAGAAATATCTGAGACGCAGGAGATTTAAGCTAACGTTTACGTTAGGACTGTTTAAAGAGATCTCGTGTGATTTTTCTTTTTTATGGGCTTGCAGAGGGAGATTTCTGTCACTGCCTGCTAAAAACAAGTCTCAAAACATTAACACGTTATTGTCATGCATTTAACAGGACTGTTTGATCATTTTACAGGACCTCAAAAGAGTTCATGTTTCATCTGCTTTGATTTGAGCATAATGTTTCATATTCCTTCATACTTAAAATTGGCTTTCAAAACATACCATTTCAAAGCTCCTACATCTAGACCCCAGAGGTGTGCAAAATATGGTGCTACAGTACAAAGGTGGACTGAAACTTAGACCTGAGTTCTTTAGTTCAAAGTGTAACAGTATTTGAATATGCAATTTCGGTGATTATAACATTAAGTATCAAGCAGATAAAGAGCAGTGAATCTGTTTTGACATATTCTAATGTCGGGCTATTTGATGTCTCGCCTCTGTACGGGTGAAAGCAAACTCCTCCCATACCGCTAGCTGGGCAAGCTGGTCATTAGCTGGTGTAAGCTGGTAGACAGTCTTAGACCAGCTATCAGAAGGTGTTGTTTTGAAAACAATGGCTAATCAACCAGCTAATAACCAGCTTGGAAGCAGCTAATTTTCTGCTGGATTTTCCAACATAGTAGTTTGCATACATTTCCCTTTCAAGAAAGAGATGATTATATATTTTTTGTGGCAGAAATAATACAGTATCTTCATGTTTCCTTTATATTATTGATACGGAGCCTCTTGTCATGACTCACCCACCTGCTGTCCATATTTACTGTTCTGTCATTGCTTATGCGCCTGTTAACTTGTGCATTAATGTTGGTTCTTCCATTAAAGCTTTTTATTTTGTATGCCATTCACATCACTGCTGCTGTATTCCCCTAACAAATCATGTACAAAATTAGGACATTAAGTCTTTTAACACAGTGCTGTTGTCCGGGGCCACAAAGTAACAGTTCGGCAAAAGCAAGGAACCCATGAAAATGATGCTGTGTGTTTGAACAGGTTGAATCAGCTCTGTACAGCCGTGCCCGCTGGCCTGTGTCACTTCTGTGTGTTTATCTGTTGCCCACAGGTGTGAGGGGTCTTTTTCAACAGCACTACAGAGAAATGAGGTCTGCCGCAGCAAAGATGCATAAAAACAGTAAATTAGCAAACATCTGTTTGACATTATATCATATAGTCTCAGCATTGAGCGGGGGACATGTTATAGCCAGGAATCCTAACACATCGGTACATCAGACATCTGTTTCACATTAGAGGCCGAGAACCTACAAGTATGGACAAATAGTAAATTTATGGACATATGTTTGAATATTACAGTTTTTAATAAAGCAGTGTGCTTACACTGACAGGAAATGCTGAGGAAAATGGCATGTGGTGAAGATTCATAACAATCGTGATGGCTTCTAAGCGTTATAGGCAAATAAACCTCCAGTATTGTCATAAGATATTAAAGAAACATTGCGGAAACGTTTGCATGTGCGTCAGGGTTCTACGATGTCAATGCAACATCCTGAGCTCCACCGAGACCAGCGTTTAAAATTCCCGCTGCTTGTGAAAGGACGGTGTTAGCTGAGGGGCAAAAAAATCACTTCTCCATGAAACTAGCACTGTGATTATAAATAACCCTTTAGCTGATATGACATGAGAGGCTTCTTCATGTCTCTGAATCGTGAATGTAAATCAGAGTTTTAATCAGGCGCTGAGAGGACACCTCAAGATGACACATGGGGACTGATGTCATCTGTCTCTCACATGCTCTTAATGGAACATCACCGGTACAGATTGTAACCTTGAACTGCTAAATCGAACATCAGAAGATGTACTGTGAAGGCAAACCTTCATCATTTTTATAATATTAGGACATCTCATCAAGGCACATGCTTACCAGCAAACATCATCTCACCTGCAGGACAGACCATCGCAAAGAAAAATGAAATGACACCAACAAGAGCAAATGAAGACTTCGTCTTAGGTCTTCTCAGATGTTTCCCCTGAGAAAACATCTCTGGTAATCTCATGCGTTTGCTCTAGAGTTCCATCAGAGATCTCAGATCAGATCCTCCATAATATTTTGGAAAAAAGAAGAATAATCTGAACTTTAATATCTATTAATCATTTATTCTGTTTTTGAGGAATTTAAGGTGAAACAGGCTGATGCTTGAAACCAGAGCTGAGCAGATCTGAGCAGTAGACTTTTCCTTAGGAAGAGTTTGAATCCATCATCTGCCGGAGGAGTGATGTCTTCAGAGAGCTCCATATGAAGAGCCCGACTCATTTTTAAACTCTGTTCCAAAATCTTGCGAGCTGCCTGCATAGCTTTTAGGGAAGCATCATGGAACTTCACACGTGAATGATTCGGAACATTCCACATAGGTAGCAACTGCACGTGACACGCAGGCAGCTGTATAATTAGGGTTCCCACCTTTTGGAACACAGCATTAGAACTACGTGCTGGAGAAATGGAACAGCTGCCCACATGCTGACATTAACATTAGTTCTGCTATCTGTCTGTACTGGGAAGGACTGATTTTGTGGGTACTCAGAGTTAATGTTCAACTGTAATTTGCCCATGTGGAGAGCTCATTATTCAGTTCCTGTCATCTGCTATTTCTCAGTCCGGTAGCCCATTCATTGTGTGTACGTGTGTGTGTGGATCATCTATGTAAAATCTACATTTTTCTGCATATATGGTTTATCATTTTATAGACTTCTGTCAGAGTAGCATCGCTTTAGAATAAAAATGAGTCTGTGTGAGATAATTCAGAGTGTTTAATGGTTTGAACTCTTGAGCTGCAGAGCTTGCAAAACATCTGTAGGATTAAACAATTTCAGTGGACGAAAACTTCAGTTGGTAAACATTTATCTATAATGATCTATACAGTATAAATATGATCTATACAGTAAAACACTGTATGACTTAAAAAATTTGCATCCATTCAGAATAAAAGAAATTCGTACATCAACGGGTTCGTAAATGTTGTTTGACGCAAAACGATACGTGTGTGAAAGAAAACGATATTGCGATATAATATATAATCAATATAATATTTTGAAACAATCGATGTGTCACATGTTCATGTACAGAGTGCTACATTCAAAAATGGAGGCACGTCGATAACTTTGCATCTCATTGGTTCTTGTCCCATGACTAGTTTTCATAGGCGTTTTGTCGCAAGACACATAAGATCTAATGATATGATTTATTGTTTTCATGTACAAATATGTTGTATTGCTTCAGAAAATATTTAATAACCTACTGGAGTTATATGGATCAGTTTTCATGATGCACGATTAGCGCACGTACCTCATTTGGTAGCTCAATTGTGCTATAGCAGTGTGACTGTGATGGGTTCAATTCCGGGCAACACGTGTTGAGATAAATGTGTACTTTTAATGCACTATAAATCCCATTTAAAAACATCTGCCAAATGCATAAATATCACCAGCTTGAGGGCGCTTAACTTTAAAATGTAACTATAGGTCATAATAAGCTGCTTGCAAACAGGAGGACAGGCTCCTAAATAAATCACGGCATTGTGTCTGTGTTGTTTTATGTACAGTATGCCTCTACACTGTCCTCTCTCAGAATGCTAATAACAATAGACAGTTGGATCCACTCAGCCTATAGTTATATAATTCATCCAGGCTGTCATCGCCCCCCCTCAACCACGCTGCCTCAGTACACAATCATGTCAACATCCTGTGACATACTCCAGATGTAGCTTCAGTGCTAGCTACTCGCTCTAAATACCGTCAATGGCCACCCACTCAAATATTTCTCTTTGACTTCCAAACAGCTTCATCGTATCTGGGCATCTGTATCTGTCTCAGCAAGTCACCAGAATCAGCCAGAACACATACGCATTCATTCCTGACGAACCTCTTTAGCCGTGCTGAAATTTCAACGTGAAATCGTAACGCGCAGCCAATGAAAACAAATAGCTGTAATTGTGAGCATAAAATGATGAAATAAGACGTTCGGTTACATAATAGGCGACAAAAGCATCGTGATGATGTTCAAAACACTCACTTTGAACGCTGAGGCGATAATTTGACATACTTTGCTGTCGTACAGGGGGTGAGGAATTATGATGTCAGACCGGTCAGAGCGCCGTGACTGACCTTTGAACACTCCCAAATAAAGATGAAGTAACTGTGAATGATCCAGTCTGGACAGTTGGTGGGAAGGAGAATGAGGGACAGAGGGAATCATCTATTTAATATTCAAAGTGTTGTTTCATTTATATGGCTGACGTCCGGCAGCCAGGCAGGTTGAAAGGTTGGAAAACTGTGACCATTAAGCAGGATTTAACAGTTCTGGATGTTCTCGAAGCTCTTTGTGTGCTTCTAATTTGATATGTGATTCTTTAATTTCAGCAGTTTCTCTTCACACGATCTGATTTCTTGATTTTTATTTCATGCTTTTTGTGACAGTCGACAGACGTGAGTGCGTGACCGTCAGTGTGACATTTGAACAGTTCAGACGGAGGCGCTTTCGAGCTTTAAGTTTCAGTGTAATTCTCCTTCTGGAACATTTGATATTTTGAGTTCAGAACGTTACAGTAACAGAAGCTCTTTCATCAAGAAACATTAGAAATGTGATCGGTCATTATTTTAAACGTTCTACAGACACCTCATTCAAGGTCAAATGCAATTCCTAAGCCAGTCTGTTGACGTCAATGGCAGCAGGAAAACATTATAAGACCTGGTGTTTGGAACGGAGCGTGAATAATGCCTTTTTAAAATCATTATTACGGCCTTTAGAGTCACAAAATGTGAACTCCAAGAAAGATTCGATTAAACACACACAACAGACTAAGAGGTTATAATGAATACGGATGCGTTACAATGATCCGTAAGGCATGGTTTAAATGTATTACCGACATGACCCTCTGCACATAACTAATGAATGTTTCCAGACCTCAGGTAAAACTATTACAATTACAATAATAATGACCACCAATTTGATATGAGTCAATTACCTCTCTTAGGTGTGGGACTTTTATTATGAGTCTAATGCGTCTAATGCAATTAGTCTTAATGGACTCTGGTTTGTACTAGCAGGAACAAGTAATTGTAATATTTCCTGTCCGCCACTCGCGGCTGCCCTTGGGGAGCTTGTTCTGAACACACACGGTCGAAGCTCAAGGAAAGCCGCAAACCTTTTCTTTAAGCTTTGAAATAATGCTTGACAATTGTGGTGTTTTCTAACTATCTTTATATAAATCAGAATGTAAATGGCCCTGAACTGTGACATGGGCTTTTTTGACGTTTCAGTGAACCGCTGGCATACGAACATTCTTCAACAATGTTCCAAAATAGAAAAAGAGATTTTTGACATTGTGACAAGTTGTTGTGCAAGCTGTTCCACAGGCAGGTGCAGCAATGAATCAGGGTAGACTAAAAACGCTGATAACTACACCGTTTCCAGTAACATCATAACAACATACTGTAAATAATGCCTGCAATGACGTCATGCTGTTTGGCAGAAAAATCACATTTGCAATAGTTACTGTTCATCAAGAGTCACAAATGAACCAAGATTATCATAGTTGTTTTCTAGTTTTTCTAGTTTAGTTTGTTACTTTTAACTTCAGTTCAGTTTTATGAATGATTTTGTTACCGTTTCGTGTTTTTGTAAACATTTTTATTCACATTTTATATATTTTAGTTTCAGTCTTAGTTTAAGTCTTTAAGTGTAGAAGTTAATATTACAATGAAGTAATTTTTATTATTTAAAAAATTTTAAATCCTTAAAAATCAGTCTGATTCGTAATATTATCATTGGTGACGTTTATTGCACTGTATTTTGGTGATGATATTTACTGTCTTCGTTCTGTATTATTTTTATTGTGTTAAGTGTGCTATATAAATAAACATTTAACTTGACATTAAGATGTGCACAACCAACCAGTTAACAAATGCTTTTAAATTATAGTTGTATTTCATTTACAATCATTTAAAATGGCTTTGGTTTTAGTCAGGTATTACCCCTGAAAGTGGAATAGATTTTCTTACCAAAACATAAAAGTCGTCTTTGTACATATTTTGGTTATATTTTTCATGTCTGTGTCTGAGAAGGAAGCACAGAGATGTGACCTCAGAGTGATATTTGAAAAGAGTCACTTTTCAAAACACAGGAGAGCCAATGAGGACAGTGTTGGTGTATGATGAATTCTGAGCAGGGCAGGGGTCAAAGGGCACTGAGCTCAGACCGAGAGCTTTGTAAAGAGTGCTGTATTTTGGTTATGAAAAGAAGTCTTCAGATTATATTGCCTCAGGGCTGCTGCTGGCCAGATAGATGCCACCCTCCTCACCAAACATTATCCAAGGGTTTGTTATTGCCTTTGTTTTATGATATAATAATGATGTACAGTATTCGTGTGGAACGTTTTATAATTGTAGGGTTATATATTATATAACAATTATATATACAATATAATAAAAACATAATAAAATATAAACATATGAATAAACTGCATATTAAAATATTAATAAACAAATTTGTATAATTAAATAGTCAATTTTTCAATTGTAATTGTAATTAAATTTTTTAAAATTGGACTGTCGTTTCCATGGTCTAACTTTCGTCTATTCCGGCAAATGAAAACATTAATAATAATATTTATGAATATTCAAATTTTAACTGAAATTCATTAAATGAAATGAAACCGTATTTTGAATTTGATTCATTTGAGCAACTAAACTGGAGCACTATGCAGACTACATATCTGCGTGTAGGGGGCGGCAGCCGTGGGCAGGGTACGAATGAGGACGTTGTATTACATCATCTGTGTTTTCTGCTCGTATACAAAGGTCTCAATTCATGAAACACAAGCGGAACAAATTTTAATGTAAACAGTTTGTAGGTCCATTCTTGCATAAATTGTCACATTGAATTGAAAGTGACAATTTACGTAAGAAATTCGTTCCGCTCATGTTTCATGAATAAGGCCCATTGACCATCCGGAGCAGTGGCCGCATGTTGTGGACATCACTTCCAATCAAAGGGTACAATTTAAAAACAGTGGCGCTTAAAAGTATTACCTGTTGTAAGACACATTCAGCAACGTTATTATGTTATTATATGTCATCAGTTTAAGTCTTATATTACATACAGTAACATATGACATCACATTTACATAATGACGAATTATGGAGAGATCCGTTTTTCGCACTGAAACCAATACATTGCAGGTTTCAAACACTTTAAATAGGAATTTTGTGAATTTTTTTGTACATTTGTAGCTAACGTGTGGCGGCCAAAATGCAATCCTGAACATAAGCTACACTATGCACAGCAGAGTGTCATGTGAATTAAAGAGGCTAAACTTTATCTGAGCTGTGGTAGACTAGTTAGAGAACACTTAACCCAGTCAGGTGTGATTCTCCACCTCACACGGTCATTACACCCTTGAAAAGCTTTTTAAAACACCGACCTTGATTGAGCGCAATTGAAATATCTTGAAATGATCGCCTCAGCAACTCCTCGTCAATTAAACACATGCTACTAGCAAAAGATTTCTTTTGTATTTGCATAATAAATTGTTTGCTACTCGACTGGAACATTAAAAGGGCCATGTAATATTTGTTTTTAGCTAGATTTTAATAAGATAATACAGCTGGGTTGAATTTCAAATGTATGCGGAAAGGGGCTCCAACAAACTTTTTGTTTTTGTACTCGTGCACAAACCTTTTGACCTTCAGCTCATGATTATTATCTCTAAAACGAGCAATTAATTTGCAAGGGTCCATTCCCGGTAGTGTCACAAAATAAACTATGATAAATGAACTATGATTAAGAGCCAAGAGCAGTTTAATACGTTTTTGCAGAATCACGCAAGTCTTGCTGTATACCGCAATACAAGCTGTTTTCAATTAACCGCATTACAAGCCCTGTGGCCGAGCAGACCAATCAAAAATCTGTTTTTACCCTGATGCTTAAAGCATTATGGGCGCTCTTGAAGGACAGATGTGAACCTTAGATGATGGGGTGGTCAGAGATGACACTACTTCTGCTTGTGTAGACACTCAAACACAGTCGGTTTACAACGAACAGAACGTAATCAGTGTTGCTTGAGAGTCCAGATAAAGAGTTCATTTAAAATACAATGGATAAACATTGTAAGTTTCATATAAGAAAAATATAGATTCCACTGGGGTCATGTGACGCAAAGTGACATTTGCGTTAAATTTCACATTTAGTTTTTAATAATAATTGCAAGTATAAACGCTAAAGAAAATCTCCAGAGCCAAAGTCCATTTCATGGAAAACCATTTATCTCAAGGATATCCATATAAACCCATGAACACGCAACATTCATGTAAACAAAATTCACATGCTCGCGCACAATTGCGCACAGAGGAGTAAATGTTGAGGAGTAAATGTTGAGGAGTAAATGTTGAGGAGTAAATGTTGAGGAGTAAATGTAGAGGAGTTAATGTAGAGGAGTTAATGTAGAGGAGTTAATGTAGAGGAGTTAATGTAGAGGAGTAAATGTAGAGGAGTTAATGTGGAGGAGTAAATGTGGAGGAGTTAATGTAGAGGAGTTAATGTAGAGGAGTTAATGTAGAGGAGTTAATGTAGAGGAGTTAATGTAGAGGAGTTAATGTAGAGGAGTAAATTTAAAGGAGTAAATGTAGAGGAGAAGCTTTTATCAGAGAAATCGCTGTTCGTCATTGGATGGCCTTAAGCAGGTACAGTGATTCGTGACTCAGATTACGGTAATTTGCTGCAAATGGGGAGCAATCAGCCCCATTATCTGTGTCAGAACCTGCTGTACTGGGTTTGTTTATGAGGCTGAATTTACGGGGACAGGTGGGCAGTTCTACATCTGTTGTGGCATGATCTCATAACATGGGGTGCTGTCTGAGGGCTTATTAGGGCATTTAGGATCCGGTTCCAGTGTTGCTGTCAAAGCAAAATTAACTTGAGGTAGACCAATGAAGTAACTTTTGGGACTGATTTAGACAATCCAGAATCCATTTATTCACATAGTTCTTTGTCATTTTCGTTCTTTTTCCTGTATGAAAGAACATATGTACTAATCTTTACATTAATATCACTTCCAGAGCATTTGTACAATGTTTTCACTATTGATACATAAATTGAATTGTGCTCCACCAAGTGTAGAAAACCTGTGTATTCAGGAACAAGGTTTGTAATATTTAATTTGCTAAGTACCCTATTATATTGACAGCAAACTATTATATAACAGTAATGGCTGGATTAAACATCCTTATTGCATTGTGTAATTGCTGATCTTTAGATATCAATATTTTACCACAACCTTAAAATAATACAGAGGGTCCCCATGTGGTCTCCACTGCTCCTGTAATACTGGAATACAGTGCAGTGATGGGTTTATTTTCCTGTCCAAATTCTGTGACATGATATATTGATGGTCAGTCATTCTCAAATGTCTCTGCAGTGTCCTTCAGCCTGTGCATATTCACTCACTCTGATTCTTGCTAAAAATTCCTCTAAAGATTCCTTGTGAGGTCCACTTCGTACGGCACTATTGGAGAGTAACCCAATAATGAGTATGAGTTTAACAACACTGACCAGTTATTCCCCGGCTCTGTCCATGCTGGAAATATTCTCTACTGGTTACGTAGTTAAAGAAGTGATTTTTGTTTCATACAGTACCTGCACCCTTCCACTGGAAAGCGTGGGTTAGATGTCTAGCAAAAGGGCATAGTGGCGACAGGGGTTTGGGCATATAGGTAACTGTAAATAACTCTTCTCGCCTACCTGGATTCAAAACGTTGACTTTGTGTCTTCCACCATAACCATTAACCTGTCAGCACCTCATCCACATTCGATGTTTACCGTTGACTGACAAGGCTTAAACTTGTCGGATAAGTTTCAGTGCATGAGTAGAGCAAAGGTTGAAGTGTGCACACGATTACACGCTTCCTCATCACAGTAACACTCACCCACACTCCTAATCACAGCTCTCCTACACTGTTCATACAACTCCAGATCTCGAAGTGGCATCCAAATAGCTCCTCGTCATTCTGACCGGTACTCTTATTGTGCTGT
>JAZGTI010009677.1:0-18545 GCA_036877585.1 Botia kubotai | reverse complement strand
TCTAGGATTGCCCTGTATTTAGCTCCATCCATCTTCCCATCAACTCTGACCAGCTTCCCTGTCCCTGCTGAAGAAAAGCATCCCCACAGCATGATTCTGCCACCATAATGTTTTACAGTGGGGATGGTGTGTTCAGGGTGATGAGCAGTGTTACTTTTTCGCCACCCATAACGCTTTGCATTTAGGCCAAAAATTTCAACTTTGGTCTCATCTGACCAGAGCACCTTCTTCCACATGTTTGCTGTGTCCCCTACATGGCTTGTGGCAAATTGCAAACATGGTTGTAAGGTGACAAAATGTGGAAAAAGTTCAAGGGGGAATGAATACTTTTGCAAGGCACTGTATGTAGGAAATTTTCTAAAATCTATTTCTAAACAACTTGATTCAAAAATATTAGAATATTAATTTCCTTTTGAAATATAATTTCAAATTACAAAGGTGTTTTTTTTACAATTCATCTGGAGAAAGTGCAAAGCAACTACAATCCTTCATTCCACAGCCTTAACATTTGATGATGTAACGGATGAAACATGGGTTCATGATACTCTATCATATGTGAGTCATCTTGACATTATTGACAGTGTCCATTATCTTAATCAAGAAAAAACTAAAAAAACCTCAGTGGTCCTGTAGCTCGGAGTCAGGGACGGATTATGGGTTGTGTGGGCCCCTGGGCAAAACGTTAGCGAGGCCCCCCCCCCTTCAAACAAAAAAACAAACAAAAAAAATGGCAGCATTGTCTGGGATGGCTAGTTGCTACGTCATCATGCCACTTGTGGGTCCAAACTAGTCCAACCACCACAATTCAAGGGCCCTTGGCAGCCAAACCCCCTCCCTATAGGGTCAGGGCAGGGGCCCTTGTAGGCAGAGGATCAAAGAATGTTGGCCCTCTAGAATAGACAAACGAAAATACATTGTTGATAAGCGTTGCAAATTGTTTTGGGCTAGGGGCCCCACGGGCCCTCTGCACCCCAAGGGCCCCTGGGCAGCGGCCCTGCTGGCCCGGTCCGTAATCTGTCCCTGCTCGGAGTATGTTGCTAGCAATAACAAGGTCATAAGTTCAATTCCCAGGGAATACAAGGACTGATAAAATAAACATTTTAAATGCATTTAAAAGTTACTTTGGATAAAAGTGTCTGCCAAATGCATAAATGTAATTGCATTTAACAGAAATGGCAATGACTAGGTGCTTGAGGTTCAAGCTTGAGTAGAAGTAAATTCAAATACTGGTATAAAAAATAAATATAAAGAGCGCATTTAAATTTAGGAAGCATTAGTAATACAAAGTGGTACTTTATGCAACATGCGTCCAAATGTTTCCAAGGAAGGCAATACCTGGCAGGCATAAGTGCCAAAAACTCCTCCCCTGATGGCCAGTCCTTCAGTCTATACACCACTGATTCCCCTTTTGCAGACTTTGGCCTCTCTGTGGGTCACACACAGAAGCACATAAATGATGTTATGCCCATTTAGGCCACAGCGTGAGAGTCAAACAGCACCTCATACACGATCAGCACAGGCATGCTGAAGTGCATCACTCACTTGACATATCCTCAAAACCATCCCAGAATTCCTTGACCCTGGCGTTTATGACACTCCCATCCCTGCAGTTGTAGAGGTCACTGTGAAGATTGGAAAACTCACAGCTAAAGTGCTCAGGCTTCCACAGGCTATCATTCAAAGTCCTGTGCAATCCGGACACCAGCACTGGCTAAAAAGACATTACGGCAAAATCAGTCGTAAACAAATGCACACTCAGAATCATATTCAATGTGCACTCAGTATTTGTTTCTGTTGTGCTGGTCAATATTGTGGTCATTTTACACTAACAAATAGTGACAAATACTGACAAATAATGTAGCATCATGCAAAAGAAATTGGTTACTGTTGGTTACTGGTTACCAGTTAGAAGTTTTGGTTATCATGATTAATTTAACAAATGTCCAGTAACAGAGGGGATTACCAAAACAAAGTTAGTAGTTTTCAGGTGATCATGATATCAACATGGTGGTCTCCATGAGGCGACCTGCTCCATGTAAAATAAATTCATTTTAATTAGTCTACTGATATGACTGGAATCTCATTCCAGATAATTTTTTTTTTTTTGCTATAATAAGCTATATTGTTGTTCTTTTTAGGAAAACAGCAGGGGAGATGGACTAGAGAAGGAGATTAGGATATGAATCAGCCCAGGTCTTTGTTAGTCTGCACCAGTCACTCCAACATAATATTTTTTAAGATACTTGCAATACAGTTTGTTAGGGTTAAAATTGAGCGGAGATTTAAAAAACAAGTACTAGTTCTGTTACTAGCTAGTGATTTGTATCTCTATAGCTGTAAAATACTGTCAAATAATTTTGTCTAAGACATACATTTTTAATTACAGTTATAAAGCTATTAATTTTAAAACGATGGTTAGGCTTAGTGTTTACTGAGGTGTTTCATGCATTTGAGAATACATTTAAAGTAAAACACCAAGGGGGTTTGTCTTGTGTCCCTGTTTTACAGTTATTTTTCTAGTAAATGATGCTCTCCCACCTAGTGTATGTAGAGATATAGTTAATTCTCCATTTATGTGACCAATACAAACCTGCTCTTGTGCCCAGTTCTTTTTGAACAGTCTTTGGTTGCCTAGGTGACGGTGATCTTTGAGCCAAAGCAGACGGTGGTTTCCTAGCCAATCATAAGGGACAGTTGCATAGGGATCAGCCAATGGACTTTCATCAAGCTTCACACCCTCTGGTTGCTGCCCCACCTCCTCCTCTGGCAGCAAATCCTGATTCAGCCCCAACCTGGCTATCTTTGTTGCGGGAATCTTATTTTCCACTACAGAAGCAATTATGTCATCCAGGATGTTGGGCATGCGAGTGTTTTGAGACACCTGAAAATACAGTATAATACAGTAAACAAACAGGTACTAAAATAGTTTGGTTATGAACAGCCTAGATTCTTGTATTTATCAGTTTTTACTGTCTTCTGTAAATTGCATAAATATGTATATAGCAAACCTGTTTGGAGGAATCATAAACTGGTGCAAAGGCACCTCCAGTTGACCCAAGGCGTAGCTTCCCAGCTGTGGAGGTCAAAAGGTCACGCAGTGTTGATCCTTGTTCCACACAATCACATTCTGCCTTCTCTAGAGGATATTTACAAGATTGAGTCACTCAATAAATAGGAGAAGCACAACATATCAAATTAAAACCAGTGCTCTGCAGAGAGGTTTGCAACAGAAAATACATAGGACCTGTCAGAACTGTCTTAACTAGACATTTTTCTGCCCTCACACTGACAGTAGAATGCTGCCACAGAGTGACAAAATCACAGCCATTCAGAACATATGTGACATTCAGCACACTGCCGTGTGGAGCAGGTTTTTGGGCTGTGTGCAATCCAAAGAAACCAAGACAAGCAACCAATGAAATGCCCTGGCATGTGTTGAATGTTGTTGTCATGGCTGATCTGGACACAAACCTAATACTTAATAACTTAATACTGAAAAGGTGTGATTTACTGTTTGTGGCCTTTTCGTGTCACACCTTATTTAAAAATTTGTAAGACATAGTGCATGCATGTGTTGAACAGTTGCATGATTAATGTCTGTATGTGTTAATCCAGCCATTTCCTCACCTCTTCTCTCTTGGTGTGCTCTCAGCACGGTGTGCTGTGTGTTTTTCTGCTGATCTGGGATCTGCCGACCCTTCAAGTCACTTTGATCTTTGTCTGAAAGCTGATATCACACCAAAACCTCTTTCATGTATTGTTATTCACTCGAAAACAAAGAAATAAAACTATTCAGATTTACATGCATCTAAGGCAGTTGTGGCGACACAAAGTAATGAAGTACACGCAATGTCATGATGTGAAATTGGTGTCTTACTGGTGAGAGTTCATTGGTAGTGGCCATGCTGGGCTTTAGGGTTTTGTTGTCAGTACAGGGACAGTGGGCAGGGATTCCAAATGTTTCTCTCAGCAAGTGCATAGAGCTTTGCATGTCTCCCAACACTACAAAAAGGCATTTATTTTACTACTGGGTTCACAATCAAGGGTGCTATTTAGATTCCACACAAAAAGATACCTACACACAATACAAACCTGTTTCTGGGACAATCTGAGTAGGCATTATGTTCTTCAGGTCGTGGGGCTGATTTTTAACGCACCGGACCCAAGTATACAACTCCTTATCTTAGAGCACAAAATGCAAATATACAATATAATGCACACAGAAACACACATTAGCAAAGCCTACCTAAATATTAGTGCATATTGTGGGTTTCCACACCTTAAAACCAACTAATATCGTCACATTTCTATAATTTTTCCAGTTGAATGTGATTCTTGAATAAGGATGTTTTTCATAATTGTGGAAAGAATGGCCATACTGGTTCTGCTGGTGAACAGCATGGCTATACTGGTTAACCAGCAGTCCAACACTAAACCCATACTATTTAACTCATTTTATAAGTGAAATTAAAGGGTATGGGTAAGTCTTGTATTTGCAGGGTGTGATTTACCTTTAGCTTTTTTCTTCTCACGGGCTTTGTAACAGTCCATACACACCACAAAGCCACACTTATGACACGCCCAATGCATGTTAAAGAGAGTGGCCTCACATGCATCACACATCTCCCTCACACCCCTCACAGCTCGCTTCCACATGACCTGAACTGGAGAGAGGAGACATCAAGATGAAAAAAAGGCATAAAGTATAGGTGTGTATCTTTCTTCCTACACAAAAACACAGCAGACTAGCATACTGTCTTTCTTGACCCAGGTGACACCGTTGTTCTCAGTCTTTACGAGCTGGCAGAACTTGTCTCCGATGAACTTAAGGATGTATTTTGATGTTTCAAGGTCCATCTCTCTTTTCTTCTTGTCCTCCTCATCCTGCGAGGCACCCATCCACACCGTAACTGCCTCCTCGTCTGTCTGCTCTGACACGGAAAAGCCATCCACACGGACGACACCGTTCTTACTGAACGACAGACTAAAGGAAATAGATAGTATATATTTGGTTTCCACTGTCCACAGGAAATTCATGTGACTGCAGCTGACATTACGACTGCAGTTGATTATAAAGACTGTATAAATATTGCACAACAAAATTTTGCTAAGCTCTGGTCTATAAATAGTTTAAATGGAGTCTATCACTGGAAAGTTCTTGTATCTGAGAATAGTGTGAAACACTAGCCAACAGCGTGAAAAACTAACCGCCTGAAGTAGTAAAATCGGCAAAAGACCGGTGAGATGGCAGGCTCCTGAGCTTTGCGTGAACGATCCAATCGGCACTCCCTGCATTTCTGCACATTGGGGCCGATCTCACCACACGAGTCATCCTGTAAGAACGTTTCTCCAGTTTGCTTGAGCTTCCTCACCTTCCTCCAGTCTTTCAGCACAGAACGAGGGATGCCATCTGAGAAAGGAAACATACAGCTAACCTGACACATCTGTATTCTCAGCATCAGTTCGATATGCATGCCAGGAATTGCCAATGCATTCCTGTTTCTAAATGTCATGGTGAAACTCAATTACATTCTCTCAAAGACTCACAGTAAGTGTTTTTGTCCAGACAGACTATCTGAGCTTACTTAAACAGTGCAGTTATAGAGTGCAAAAATGGCCACCCAGTTTTTCAGTGGCCTGGGATTCCCAAGTATTTTTCCAATTTATTATCTCAATTAACATTTCAGAAAATTCTTCAAAGCTTTTAACTTTTAAGCACATCTAAGTTTAGGAAAACCAACAACATGAATCACAGAATGAATTGCAGGTTGTTCTTGTGTTTCCCTACCATTATTCTCAATTAATGACTTTTTTTTAATACCAATAAAAAGGTGTTTTCATTCTGAACCTGTCTAGGGGCCTAAACAAATATATATGCATTGAAACAAGTGGAAACACTCACTGCTGTTGGACAGTCTCTGTTGATTCCTGTCCTTTGGACTTTGCAAAGATCCATTGAGTTTGGTCACCTCCTCCCCATCCTCCTCGTCCTCTGCTTTATTCTCTCTTTTCTTTTTTTGGTGGTCATTCTGCCTTAGTTTTAAAAAGGTTTTGGACTGCTGTTTGAACCTTTGTCCAGATCCACCACTTTCACTATCATTGCTACAGTCCCCTCCACTCTCGCTGTAATCGCTAGACTCTAACGGCTGTTTCTCCCCTCGTTTCATATGCACTGGAGTTGATTGTTTGTCATTAGATTTGTCCTCAGGGGTGGACTCCTTACCCTCCAACTTGCCATTTCTGTCCGAGACAGATTTAATGTCTTCCAACGAGGACTTCTTGTCCACCATCACTGGTTTCTCATTTGTCATCACAGATTTTTTGTCTTCTAAATTGGAACTTGTACCATTACTATTAGACTTCCTGTCCTCTGTATTGGTTTTCCTGTTTTTTTGAAAAGGCTTTTTGTCCTCTGAAATGTGCTTCCTGTTTAATATTTTGGACTTTCTACTGTCTATGGAAAAATCTTTGTCCTCCTGACTAGACCAATTATCCACAAGTCCATTCATCTCCTGTTTGATAGGAATGGAGGTGTTTGTTATATTGGTTACAACCGTCTTAATGCCATCTCCTATTTGAGAGGTTGTTCTGTCTTGCTCAGAATGACGAGTCAACCAGGCTTTTTTCAGTTTATGGTAGTTACTCTGACTTGATTGAGCTGATTGGTTAGTTAGGACTGAGGCAGGTGGCTGCTCATTAGTTAGTTTGCTAAATCTGTTTGTCGGTACAGGGCTGGAAGTCCCTGATGCCAGTCTGGGACATTTAGAAGGACTGGGGTTAAATACTGTCTCTTTTTCCAGAGCATGTGCAGAACACACAGTGTGTGTATTTAGTGTGCTGTAAGACCAAAACCCACTATTTAAGGGATGTGAGACATGCTGTATAGCGTTTGAAGAATGTGTAGTGTGTTGAGCCTGGATCATATGTGTGTTAAGTCTCGATTCAGCAGCAACTCTGTGTTTCTTCAGGTGGGGAAAATCTGAATGAGAGCAGCATGAGGAGAGAGATGGCTCCAACTTTGGTTGAACAGCGACACCCTCTTTCCTCTTACAGCGTTCTGCGATTAGGTCTATTTTGGAGTTGGTGCTGTCCATGTTTACTAAGGGGTGTGTCACTAAGCAACTTGATTGAATTTGGCTGTTAATAGGTTTATTAATCATGTTTAAGGGTGTGCTGAAATCCCCCTTTGGGGCTGTCATATTGACAGGGTGAACGATGTCCAGAGGTGTCCACAGGACTCCTCTCCTATGCTGAACACTGCCATCTTTAGAATGTGTGTTGTATTGACTTTCTAATGCTCGCTTGAGACCACAATGCATTTGTGAAACAGAGCTTTCAGAGACTGTGTAATTTATTGTTGTGTGTGCATGGCTTGCTGGTCTTACAATGACTGATGCAGCCGCTGAATGTGGTCTGACCACACCGCCATTCATGTGGCCTCCAGCCCCTTTTTCTCTGTGCAAAACTCCATCCCTTTGTGCATCATAAGCTGGTGTTGTCATTGTTACTTTTTCCACCACAGGCCTCTTACCATTAGCCACACTGTGCCTGTGTTCAGGCAGCAAAGTAGGTGGTCTCTGCTGCTTCTGACCTTTACCAGGCAAGCTCATTGGCTGAATGGGTGTGAGCATGGGTGGGGACAACCTGCCATGTCCAGAGTCTTTAGGAGCAATAAACGGTGGTGCTGGAGGGTGGAAAATTGGGGCTCGGTGGAGTAAAGGCACGCTGCGATTGGAAGAGGTGATGGAAATGAGAGATGAGCTTGACCCTCTTCTATCTACTGCTGCCACCTCTACTGGTTTCAAGGAGAAGGCTTTATGAGCAAGTTGCTCTGTGATCTTTCCTAGGAGACCTTCCTCTTTTTCATGATGGTGTTTCATTAGTGGTGGAGGGTTGTCTCTGATTGAGCTCTGTGAATTAGATGGAGTCATGACAGAGGCAACCGTGTTGCTGACACTAAGTCTCTCATAGAGTTCTTTATTGGCTGGTGCTCGTTGCTGTGGAGTCTTGTTTTCCACGCTGTTTGGAAAAGAAGTGTAGTAGTGGTTCTGGGTGAGGGTGGGGGTGGGCTGGGCTGAATGTGGCCGGGGAGGTAGAGTGTGTCTGAAGGCATGCACATCTCTGTCTCGCTCATTTTCTCTCTCCCTCTCTATCTCCTTTTCTTTAGACGGAAAGGCAGATGTGGGGCTTCTAGGGTATCGCAGATCCCTATCTGAGCCCAGCTTAGCAGTGAATGGTGCTACGTCAATGCTCTCCTGAAGTATACGCCGGTTCTCTTCTTGGTAGCAGTTGGGTCTCTCACTTGTAAGATCATAAACAACAAGTGGCTGTTTGGTTCGATTAGAAGGCGACTCAAGGGCAACTGGGCAGTAAGCCAGGCCATTTTTTCCCACTGTTGCATGGACACGCTCCTGCTCGGACTTGAGGTGAGCGTGGATGGAGCCTGGACTATCATTGATGGCTCTTCTCTCTAACTCTCTGGAAACAAGAACAGCAGGCATGATTGTGGAAGAACTTACGGAGGCCAACATCATTGTTTAGAATGATGCAATGATGATACAACTTTAGTAATTAAAGGGTTAGATCACCCAAAAATAAACAAGTTATTTAAATCATTTACTGACCCGTATTTATGTTGTTTCAAACCTGTAAGATATTTTTTTCCTTCCATGGAACACAAAACATGTTTTTTGTAGCTCCCAAATGTTTCAGTACATTCAAATATGATGCGCAATGTCATTCCAGATATGATGTCACTGATGATTCTTTTGTGTTTTGTGATGTCAAATCTAGCACAATGTGTCATGATTGGCTTGATATGAATGTATGCAAATGAGATTTGCCAGAGGAGATGACATTCAGCAGGTAACATTAAACATTTTAGTCTGTTCCACACAAAACTAATATATAGCTTAGAAGATGTCAACAAGACTAACCCCTTCATAATAAACTTTCATAAAAAGCAGCTAGGACATGTTGCAAATGTGGATTAATTATGTTAGTTAATGAAATTAATTATGACAAAATCTTTATTTTTGGGTGAACTATTCCATTTAAAGATACAACAATGAAAATGTAAGAAATTAAGAAGTCAGCTGGAAACTCACTCTGCGGTTTTAGACAAGGGTGCGCAAGGTTGAGCGTTCGTGAATGCTCTTTGAGGGTGTGCGCTGGAAGGTTGCACGGGTAGTGGGGAATGTAACCCTTGACCGTCTGTGCTAGTCACAGGGGTGGGCTGAGGAAGCCACGGGCTTTGTGTGTTCTGTTACAACACAAAAAAACACAAATACTTCAGAGGTTCAGTCAAGTCGAACAGGTTGATGCCTGACACTGTATCAAAGCTTACAAACTAAGCCAAATCATATTACACAATCATCAGTCTCATGTGTTACTTTCTTAAAATATCTTGAGACTAATATCCACTAATCCCTAGCAGCATCAGTTATAGGAAAGCTCTCTTCCAGTATATAAAACTTAGGGGACACACTCCATTCTGGCCTAGACATCTCCCTGACAAGCTAAGGTGATCTCAGGTGTACCATAACAACTACACAAATATGATTATCTGACTACACAACAACACTATAATACACTATAATACCCTATAATAAAAAACAATATAATAAATGTGTTGCTAAAAAGATTTAGCTGTTTGAATGTTTTTTTAACATTCTTTAACGTTTTTAATGTTTACAATGATTAAAGATTACAAAAACATTTTCATCTTTGGAATAATGTGCACTGATAAATCACACACAGTAAGACCACAAATGTGTTTTAAAACAGAAAAGACCATTTTGATTTCATGTTGATTTTAAAAACCACAAAATCACTGTACTTGTTTACACTCCTCCATCTGTCTGCGATGCCTAAGTTTAATATCTTGACTGACTCCAGGATCTGGGATTTATTATTAAGGCTTTCTGCACAGCTCATTAATGAGCTTTATAGAAGTATGAAGTAAGGACACTCACCCTTCTCACGCTGCTGTCAGAAATGCCAGTGCTGTCAGGGTGTGCCCATTTGGAGGCTGGCAAGGTGTAGCTGTGGGGTCCATTGGGGAAAGAGGGCCACAGGAGGGGATAGAGGCCAAGTGGTGCCAGAGGAGCTGTGGCGGAGGTCTGGCCCAGAAGAGATGGGTTGCCTGGAAGGACCAAAGGATGGTGGGGAAGCCCAAGGGCTCCAATACGAGGGTGGGTTGCTAGGAGTGCAGCAGATGGAGGAAGCGCAGGTAGGAGGGAGGGGAGGAGGTGTGGGTGAGGAATGGTGGAGTGGGGTGTGTTTAGGGAGCAGAGAGGAGGCTGGGAGCAGAGAGGAACGGGGGAGAGGTGCACAGGGCGAGGGGAGGGACTCAGCAGTTTACTGTGGGAGGAGGAAGGTGTGAGACTGGGAGAGCTGGAGCAGGGAGATGGGGTCTTAATATGGTGTTTGGAGTTCGGGGGTGTGTGAGTGGGCTGGATGTAGGTGGGATGGGTCTCCAGCTCTGCCCTTACCATTGTACGGTCTCTGTAGACAGTGAGCAGCTCCTTTCTGTCCACAATACGTGTGCTTTTGGTGGACTTGTCAGGACTGTGTGTGCGATTGGGTGTACATGGAGAATTGGGTGGTGTTTTGAGTCGGGTTGGAGTTGGAGAAGGGGGCTGTGTCAGGACTGGATCTGCTGAACAAGTCATTTTGGGACTGGGTGCCATTTTAAGGCTTGTAAAAGTTCTGTTCATGGGAGACTTAGCCGAAGGAGAGCTCTCTTTCAATAGGCTCTTCTCTAAGGTAACACTTTGTTTTTGTCTGGACTTTTCCCTTACAGTTTGAGGTTCAGGTATGATCTCTGGAGAGGGGCAAGGACTAGAGTGCATACTGAGCTTTTGGGTAGTTTCTATGGAAATTACAGGTCTGTATTCTGGGTTTATAGTTGCTGGAGAGTAATTGGGTTTACAATCCACACGGTTCTTTTTGTTGCAGGGAATGATGGGAGAGTGAGGTGGTGCTCCTCTCAGCTCCTCTTCTGCTGAGACTATAGAGTCACCGCTGGTTGTGATGGGCTCTGAATGAGTTACTTCTGATTTTCTGACCTCTGACTGTTTAAAATCTGGCCCCCTCGCCTCTGTATTGGTGAACTCTGGCCCTCTGTCTTCCGGATTACAGGTCGACATCTCCTGCTCCCCTTCTGCTTCTTCAAACTCCAGAGGTGATGTGTGTAGCAGCACACATGTAGTCTCCATGGAGACCATCTGCTCACTCTCTTGAGATGCTAGCAGTGCCGACACGGCCTCTGAGTCCTCCTGAGACGCCCCCTCACTCCTGTCCTCTATCTCTGCTTTGGTTCCATCAACTTTCTCCTCTGCTTTCCCACTACTAATTCCAGCAGACAATTCAGATGTATCTGTGCTCCTGAACACACCATTGCAGGAAGCACCAGGGGAATGGGACTGAGGAGTTTTTTCCAATTTCTGACAGTCACTTTCTCCGAATTGGCTTGGAGAAGGTACCCTTCCTCTGTGGGAGGGGTGAGTCTCACAGTCCAATGGCTTCTTTGAAGTGCAACACTGTTTCAGCTGTCTCTTTGATCCTGAATTCGAGGATGAATCCTGCCTTCTGCAGCTGGAATTTTCAGAGTCACTGTTTTCAGACAGGTCGGACATGCTGCCTGCTTTCAACCTCTTCAACCTGCATCTGCTCCTCTCTTTTTTATCATTCTCTTCCACTTCTTTCCCCCTTTTTCGCTCACTGTGGGTATTTTTAGATTTGGAAGAATCTTAAAACACAAAAAAATATACAGATCAAAAATATAAATTGATGGCCTAGGTATAAATTTAAATCTGTTCTTCGGTTTGTAATGATGACCACTAGTAACAAACTAATAAATAATAATAATCACAACCCACAGCTGCAGCTCAGCTCCTCTACCTTCATCACTTCTCTTATCTTCCTCCATTACTTCTTTCTCTTCTTCCTCCATGCTGCAGTTCTGCATGCACAGCTCTGACTGCCACTGCACTGGCTTGATGCTGCACACCTTTAGCAGAGGAGAAAGAGAGAACGTGTTGTTGGGGAATGTATAAATACACAGCAGATGCTGTGGTGTCTAACTGTATGTGCGTTAAAAGTCTATACCTGGTCATTTTCTGTAGTGTTGCTTGATCTGTTTCCTGTGCCCTGAAGCAGATTGAAAAAATAGAAGGTAAAAAACAGATGTAAAAAGGCTTCACACATAATTTTTATACATTTCACTGAATCAGTTTTACTCAATTTTAAATTTTCAAGTTGAAATAGCCTAACCTGTGCATAAATGCACACACCTGCACATTTAACTCTGTCTAAATAGGGACATACCACAATAAATAAATAAGTCCCAAATGTGCCCAAGGACGAAGAGGTATAGAGACATAGAGGTAAAAATGTATTGTCCCACGTGTATGTACACACACAAACAATGTCTGGCTGACTTCTTAACTCACAAGAAAAATCCTATTGATCTTGGTGATCTGAGATTTGCATTTTGAGTTTTCCCCCATCAGTGAGGTTTGGGTGACATCATCAAGTAATATCATCTGAACCAGCAATGGATCTACATTCACAATCTCACGAACCTTTGAAGACAAAATTAATACTTTATATTAAACTATGGTAAAAAACCTGTGCTTACAAATTTTCTGAAATGATTATTTTCATAACAGACATTTGTGTTTGTGGTCACACCTGGTCAGTCATGACAGACACCAGTCTGTTGTTTTGGTCATGGTGTGTGATCACTCCAGACAGCCATTGGGTTTTGAAGTCTTGTCTAAACACCTTCACTTTCAAACTCCTCAGAGAAAAAACACCTGTCACACAAACAGCTGCAGTTCTTATGCCATTCTAAACACTGATTAATCCAGTTATTTATTTAAAATTGGAGTCTTTTATCATATTGTTGTTGCTACTGTTTTATCACATTGCTGTTAATGCTATTTTCATGCCTACACTGCAAAAAGTGGCAACATGCAGTTTTTAAAAATCTAATTAGACTTTTGATGAAGTAGCTTAATATAGTCAGATTAATTCAGTCATAATAAATCACCTTTGCTTAGACCTCTATGCCACGTTATCTTATAAAATGGAAAATTGTTCCAACATTAAATTCTGACTGGATAAGCCATATGCCATTTCCTGTGACCCTTAGTTTTTAATAAATTCTACTGTATATTTATGCACCAAGTTGTGCTGCTTGCCGACCATAAACACCCTATTATGTTAGAAAACTATACTTATTAATATTAATAACTGTAACTATTTATTGAACACAGGTGTATTTAGGAATATCATTCTGCCTTGTGTGGTAAATGATAATAAATGTTAAATAAGTTGTTACGTGGTCAAGCCCACCAATGGCATAAGGAGAAAAATTCAAAATATTAAGCAGGTAAAACACACTGAGGAAAGAAGTCCATAAGGCTTTAACAGTCAACTGTCAGTTGTTTAAATTTATCCAAACATACAGTATAAGCTTTCTTAACATCTAGCACATACACAGAACATACACCATAAACAAACACTGAAGCACAATATCTTATCACAATATCACACAGATCTTTCAACTCAAGAATCCAGAGGGAGAAACTATAGACTGGGATACCTTTCTGAAGAATGTTCCGGAAATGGTTCTGTTTTAGCCAGGCCTGGACCTGTTCCTGCAGAGAAGGATCATCCCTCACAGCTGGATTTCCACTGTCCCCTTCATCCTTTAACAACACAACAACACAGCAGGGAATGAGCTTGTGAGAACCTCTGTTTACTCCTCCTCTTTCAGTGAAGCTGATTCTAAAGAATGTGCCTGTTATGATCAGCCAGAAGGTTCCAGAAAAACATTAAGTTAAGAAGATGAAGTTAAGAAGATGAAGGAAAGCAACAGTTGCATATCAGACAGCGTTAGATGGGGAAGGGAAATCAGGGACAGACAGTTAACACACAGTATTACACAGTTACTCATCTATCCACACAATAGGCACACCTCCTCACTGCACGCACAGACACACACAGACACACAGACACACACACACACACACACACACACACAGAGAGGACTGGAAATTACGTAACAGTAGTGTGAGAGGGATATTTAAGTCGAACTCTAGCTGAACTCCAAAAAACCTCTGCCTATTACATGCACGCAAACACACTGCATAATCACAGGAAACAATGAGATATAATTTCTAAAAACAAGACATCACACATCTCTCTCTTGCCTGTTCGCACTTTTATCAAGCACCCTACGGAGAGCACAAGTTCTAACACACCATGTCCTAATACACCTGTAAACACACTCCCAGTCTCTTTTGATCTCACTGCCATTTACATTTAAAAGATTTTACCTCTGGATTTTGATTTATCTCTCGCTTTACAGTAAGTAACTTTTTTCTGGTCTGTAACACTTTTAACGTCTCAATTTATGTGACTTTGAGAACATCTATCTATGTACTCAAACATTGAATCAGATTTTCGAGTTTTATCTATCGATCGATCGATCGATCGATAGATAGATAAGGCAGCCCTTTAAATTGAGAAGGGTGGGAAAAGAGAAAAGCTTGCATGGATCTTTTTTGTGGTTGAAACAGCAGTCAAATCCAATCACAGCTATTATCTCTCTCTCCCTCTCTCCATCAGTCTTCATCTGGTCCCTCTACAGCCTCTACCATCCCTCTAGAGTCCAATTTCTCCTGTGTGAGTCATATACAGCTGACCCCTGAGCCTGTACCTCACCTCACACACAGACACACACGCACTCACACATGCACGCACACACAGCTCAGGTGTAGGAAGATAGATCTTTCACAGAAAAAAACTGTGTAGCATTAAAAGTGACTTAGTTTAGACTTTACCCAGCATATGACAAATCTGTGTTCTTTGTGTGTGATAATGGTTTGATGCATTTTATTGGCTGTTATTTGGCCTTTTTTGCTTGCTTTCGCTTGAGATCTCAACATCTTTGAGCAGTAGAAAAAGGGCAATAAACAATGACAAGTGAGATCTACATGCCAAACCACTCCTACCCCAAGCCGGCGTGTACAAGCTGGCTGCAAACACACTTCATGTAGATTTTTGCTTCAGAGCCAAATAGTTCATGTCTACATGCTCAAAAACTGATAGTCTTGACAGTGGAATTCCCTCTGACTGGTGCATTCAGTGGTGCTTTCACAACTAAAGAGCAATTGAACAGTTAAGTGCAGCGACTGCACCCCTGGGTGCTTCAATAAGAGCAAATTTCCTAAAAGATCAAGCACGGATGATCTTTTTTAAAATGTTTTTCCACCCATGTGTTACTGTATGTGGTCGTTTCCTGGCCCTGCTGACAGGTACGATTGCTGGATCACGTACCTGGGCAAAAAGCATGCTGAAGCAGTGTTCGTTGATGCTTCATGTCCTTACTGTGAGAACATGACAATTGCAATGTTAAGATTACGACTCACCTATATTATTACAGGTGGTGTAATAATTATTACACCTATATTATTCCCCTGCCCCCGCTCGTCTGCACTGTGGACAGCCATGGTGGTTGATACGCAGGGAGACCTTGGAATACACCAACCTTGGAACGAACAGGTTGACACACAGCTGGCTCTGCAAATTAGGGGGGAAAATTAGCATTCCCCCCAGTGTGTCTGCTTGCCCAGCAAGATTAGGGATTAGTGCAAAATTAGGAAAGATGAGGAGCAGGTCTTGACAGTTGTGTCCTGTACCCCTGAAGATCCATATGGCCCCCATGGCTGGATCTCTGGAGCCTCCATGTGCGGTTGCTAAAAGGGATGCAGTAGACTTAAGTGGTCTACAACCGCATGTGGTAGACACTATGACTCATGTTACTGCTCCCTCCACCGGGTGAGCATATGCCTTAATGCAGAGTCTGTTCTTATTGAGAAGAACACTGGAAATGCCCTGTCAGCTCTGTGCTGTCCTTTCCGAGCTTCTAACTGCGCTCATTTCCATCAAGGAGATCGGTGGGCATTTTCAGTCCACAAAATGTGCCCAGAGCTCGAGCCAGCTAACTTTCACATGATCTTGAGACATTGGTCTGGTTATGTGCCCAAAGTTCCCTTCACTTCTTTCACCACTCTGGTCAGCCCCGGTATTGGTCCAGGTGACCCATATTCCCTCTAATCCCATATGTGTATTCTTCCAGGGTGTGACTCATGTCAGTAAATCCCTGTTCTTGTACTTGACAGACTACTATTCCCAGCTTCTGCGTTTGTAGTACCTCCGCCCTCTTCAGGCAGGACCTCTCACAGAGTTTTCCATATGTAGTAATCCCCATGGGTCAGTCCCTATGAGTATTTCCACACGTCACCTCCCTCACGTAGGATGTGGTCTCCATAAAATAAAGAGGGAATTGGAGACATTATGTCCCGCCTGCCAAATCCCTGGCTCTGCAGGTTGATGGGATTCCTTCTTGGCTCCTCAGCACAAACCTGGATGAAGTATTTAGATGGTTTATAGCCAACTGGTTTATAGCGGTTTGCAGCCGGTTTATATACCCATTCAGGTAGGAGTGCCTCAGCATGCAAATCTAACTTGTGAATGTTCATTGGCCATAGCAAGACCCCACATGTCAATGTTCGACATAATGTCTCCATTTCCTCCTTCAGGGAAAGAGGGATTCAATAGTAACTGAGACATTATTGGCCATAACATGAATAAGGAATAATGTACAAACAGCCAATCAATCAGACAGGGCAATACCAGACAGGACAGTCAGGCTGATACTTGACCACCGAATGCTGTGACTGACCAATCAGGATCAAGTGTTTTAGAAAGTAATTATGTAATAAAAATAATTATCAACTACTGGTACTGTATCAGCTAAAAAAATATATTAACTGACCAAGACACTCATAAGAAAACATTATTTACATTATTATTAATATCGAAATGCAGTTGGGCAAAAAAAACTGTTACTGCCAGCTTTGCAGATGCAACCCACATGTGTGTGCATGTGTGTTAAAAAAGTTCTAATAATATCAGTGTAAATGTGTGTGAGAAAGAGAGCTCCCATCTCTGATTACTATCTGCTAGAGAGAATGAGACAGAAGCAGAGCAGGCGGGAGTGGGTGTGTGTCTCTGTGTGTGTATGCTTGTGTATTACTCATTCGTGCTTCAGTTCTTAGGACGAAGGGAAGACATGATTTATTCATTTACCCGCAGGCAGGTTTTGATCTCTCTCTCTCTCTCTGTCTTAGACTGTATTTCTTGTCTTGCTCACATAAACATACACAGTCTCTCTCTCTCCCCTGCTGTTTCTGTGCCCCTCTCACCTCACAATCTAGTTCTCTCTCTGACAAACACACACACACACACACACAGAGAGCTCTGCTTTACTGGCCTTTCGGGAAGGAAGGCCAGAGGAGGAATGAGAGAGACGATAATAATACATTGGGGACTGAGGGAGGTGTGATTGTAAAAAGCTCTATGTGGGCAGGATGAAGGGCAAATTGAGCTAACAATGATGGTAAGGTTAATTAGTGTTAATTGGTGTGTTAAACCGCAGCTTCCTTTGATTACTGGGCCAGTTTTCTTGCTTTTATAGTTCTCCAAACAGTCAATCAAAGACAAACAAACACACACAGACACCATTAAATTTAGTCTATAAACAACACTGCATGTCCCTCATACATATGGAACACACACAACAATCAGTGCTCACACACAATCTTATTAACTCCCAAGCGCACACACATACAAGCAAACAAGCTGTGAACCTGGCAGAGCACACACACACCTCTGCTGACCTAAGCACACCAGACAGAAGATGAAGGCAAGCAGACATAGAAACAACAAATCAAACACACTCCAGAGACTGCATGACGCACTCAAGGACAAAATGAACATGATGTTTAGAAAATTAGATCATTATATACATTTCATTTATTATTCTGTTTGTTGTTTATCAATTTGGCATTGCATTTTGATATTTTAAATACAATTAGTCTGTAGCTGCAGATGATTTTCTATGTGAAACCACATGATAGCACATAATGTCCATCGTCATGACAAATAAAATAAAAATAATAAAAATGACAAAATTAAGAGTATTAACTGTCTTAAACTATTGTAAAATAAATGTTTATTTTTGTCAACTTATCCAAAGTTTTGCAAAGTCAAACCCCGAAGGGGTACAGTATTGTATATGTTGGTTTTCTATCTCCTTCTTCTTCTTCTTTTTCCACAGGAGTCTATGGCAGTCCATAGATTGGCACTGTTACGGTGAGGTCCGGTTGTGTTTGCGGCGTCAGGGAGCAGACTTGCAGTGGCAGGGAGCAGACTTGCGTCGGCAGGGAGAAGTCTTTGGGGTCGCGAGCACCGTCGCTTGAGCAGACTCCTGAGGAGCGAGCTGTCCCCTGGGCAGACTCTGGGGTGGCGAGCGCTGACGCTGGGACAGAGATTTGAGAGGCGAACGTCACCGCCAGAACACAGACTTAAGAGGCGGACGCCGCCGCCAGGATGCAGACTTGAGAGGCGGACACAGCCTTGAGAGGCGGACGCCGCCGCCAGGACGCAGAACCGAGAGGCAGACACCG
>JAZGTI010009676.1:0-18546 GCA_036877585.1 Botia kubotai | reverse complement strand
TGATCATGTGACATGCAAAACACTTACTGTTCGTCACTCTGGGGAAAAAAGCATCTGTGAAATGCTGTAAAAATAAATTACCTGGAGAAAATGTTTTGGGCAGAATTTCTTTTTTTTCTATTTCAGAATTTCTCAGAATTTCCATGTAACCTTCATTACGTCATGGTGCTGTCAGCTCTACAGAATTGTCTTGTTTCTTTTGACAGGACAATGTCTGGATCCTGACTTTTTTTTACTTGTTCTTTTGTTTTTTTTGTGTCAGGATCTGGAGTGCTCGTGCTCTGAGTCTTGTCCTGTTGTGTTTTGGAGCATGGAGTCTGGATTCCACAACTTCTAGGTTGGGTGTATTTGCAGTATGGCTGGAATCCTATGCATTATGTGGTATTGTTAGGAATCCGGACTCATGTTGGGAGTCTATGTTGGGAGTCCGGACTCCTATTTTGAAATGTGTTCTCTGTCTTTGGTTTTCTCTGTGTTCACTTCCTGTTTTATAATCGTCTTCACCTGTTACACACTGATTAGTTTGCCTATTTAAGTTCCTGGTTTGTATGTGTTGGTTGTTGGTGATTGTTGATGTTTTGTGGTGTATTTATACTGGATCTTGCTCTCGGTACGATTTTTGGTTTTGGATGTTGGACTTTGGATTTTGGATTACCCTTTTAGATTTTGGATTAACCTGGCTTTTCGTGTTTCTTGTTCTGGACTGTTTTTGTATTTCACTGCTGTCTGCACTTGTCGTCACCCCATTCATTTAAACGGTTAGTGTTTGTGTTGTTTTGTGTTTGTTCATTTATTAAATACTGTTTGTTTTGAGTTCCCGTGTCCCGCTACATTTTTTTATAGTAAAACACTACTGTCCCACCGTAACAGAATCACCAACACCTTGTTTTGTTTTGTTCGTTCACCATGTTTGGCTGGCCTAGTCAGAATGAGAGACCAATGGATAGTTATGTTCAGGACTTTTTGGAGGAGATCTACGATCTGCCCATTGAGGACAATGTTATAATGACCATTTTTAGATTTGGGTTGGATCAGGCCTTCAAAGAAGTTGTTCCCGTGCCTAATTCAACATGGACGATAGAGGAGTATGTTAATTTTGCGTTGAGGATGGCCGGTTCAGGCCTCCAATTGGGGAGGGCAGAGGCAGAGCCCAGTGCCCCAATAATGGAATTAAGTAACTCTAAACTAATCCAGTAATTTTCCCACGAGACGCAGCAGCAGCCTGGGCCTACTGTGGACCTCCAGCCAGAGTTCCATGTGACCGAGGGATGGATCGCCCCGGAGCCAGAGCTGGAGAAGCCCATTCGGGGGTATGAGCCGGTTTCAGCTGTGGAAGTGCCAGCTGCTTCCGCTCCGGTCCAGGAGGAACTGGTGCTGGCGGGTGGCTTCTCCGACCCCCTGGCCTTCTTGGAAGTTGTGGCTGTGGAGCTCGCTGACCTGCAAGCAAGCCTGTCTGGGTCCCCATTCAGGGCCACTCGCCTTCAGGGCCACTCGCCTCTCAAGGGTGTGTTCCGGCGGTGGCGTCCGCCATCCAAGTATCTGTTCCGGCGGCGGCGGCCGCCGCTTCTCAAGTCATGCAAAAGTCTGCCCGGGAGACGGCGCTCGCTACTCCAAAGTCTGCCCTGGCGATGGTGTCTGCTACTCCAAGGACTCCTCCCTGGCACCGCAAGTCTCCGTCCTGGCACCACAAGTCTCCGCCATGTTTTTTACCACAAACACTACCGTCCCACCGTAAGAGGTATTATTTTTATTTCATATTTTGTCTGAGCATGTCCTAGCTCTGGTTCAGTTTATGGTGTCAGAATCTAAATCCATGTGTCTTTGTGTGATTATTGTGTCACTGAGGCACTGTGGTTAGTGTGTTCTTGTACGTTCTGTTTATTTATTGACATCTCATGGTCTTTGTTTGCCATGTGCTTTTCTGTCCTGTGTTCTGTGTTTGGAAGCATGTGGCCTTGTTTGTTTTCTGTGTGTCAAGTGATCTCCTGTCATGTGTCGTGACCCCACCCTCTTGTTTCCTTGTCAGTTATTCCATCACTGTTTCATGCCCCACACCTGCCTTATACCTATTGCTTGCTGTCTCCCCTATTTAATGCCCCTATGTTTTCTGTATTGTGTTGGGTTGTTCTCATTCATTGCTGTGTCTCAGTCTTGTCTAGTTCTAAAGCAAAGTTTAGTATCTTTTTTTATCTTGTCCTGTTTTACCTCCTTACTGGTTTTTATTTTAAGTCAGCTAGATTATACTAGCTACTAGTTCTGTGTCAAGCATTATTTTAATGAATGACAAGAACTCTTGATTATTTTTATACTGTAATTGAAATTGTCACTGTAGCAGTGTTTATTACATACTGCATGAATATTTTGCACATTTCCTTTTAGCTGTTCAGGATGTTGTTACGGTGGAGGCTCCAGCCATATCTCCACTGCGCCACCACTGGGAACCATCACCGGAATACTAACCGGAATTCCACCAAACTACAACTCCCATCATACATTTACCTGGAGCTGATTACTTCCTGGTTGCCACCTGTTCATCATTCCATGCTCTCTATATAAACCAGACTCTAAGTCTACATCATAGCAAAGTCTTGATTTGCCTAGTGCGTCATTTCTGAGCATTTTTCCCTGTCTATTGTTTATTTGCTCTCTGTGTATGATCTGGATTGTTTACTGTTTACAGATTGTTTGTTGCCTGCCCTTTGATTTGGATTATCTTACCATTGCTGATTGTTTGTGTAACAAAGGGTCAGAGGCATTTGGATCCATTTGCAGTGTTTAATAGAGTAGTCAAACAGGCAGAAGGTCATACATGGTAAACAGAGATATCCAAGACAAAACAGAAAGCGTAATAATCAACAGGTGTGGGTCAGGGCAAGCAGCAAACAATCAGAGATGATATAACAAACCAGATCAGGGCAGGCAGCAAAGAATCGAAAAACAAAGGCAGTCCAAGTAATACACAGAAAGGCAATCAAATAACAACAAAAGAAAATACGCTCAGATTTGCTGCATGGGGGCAATGCAAGAATTCGCAATTAAACTGTGTTTGAGTTCAGTTTATATAGAGTGAATGATGAGGATCAGGTGTAGAGCAGGAAGTGATCAGCGGTTGGTGAAGTGCATGCTGGGATGTGTACTTTTGAAGATCCGTTTAATATTCCGGTGACAACTCCCACTGGTGGCGTGGTGGAGAAGAGGCTGGAGCCTCCACAATAACAGTTTGCTGCTTGTCTTGATCTTGGACTGTCTTATTGATTCTGATTGTTTGCCGCCCGCCCTGACCCACACCTGTATTACAATTATTCTCTTGTTTTGTCTCTGCTGTGAATGCTTGCTGTTGTTGATTCTGCCTGTTGACCACTCTAATAAACTGTGCTGCAGATGGTTCCTCACAAAATATAGTCAACCACGATATTTGCATGCAGATAAAATCACATGTACATCATAAAGAGGAAGTGGTTGTGTGTGTGATCACAAAGGTCCAAACAAAAGAACAATGATTGAACTCATACATGTCTCACATTAAGGTTACATCATGCGTTAGATCAAAATTAGGCTTTTGATGTATGTATTTGCCATGTACGTATCTGTAAACAGCCACATTATACATTTTTTGAATCTGTCTTTAAAAAACAACATCATTAGTTAGGTCATTAGCTGTCAGTTGGTGGGCTAGCATCCACAATGACAAAAAAGGAACTATTTAAGTCACATTTAGCATTTTAGTTAAGAAGGTTTGGGAAAAAGTTAATTTCTGACAACCAATTTGTTGTTACTTTCTTGAGCATACACAGCCTTGTCAGCAGTCTGAATGTACTGTGCTAGCATCAGAGAGTAAGCATACAGGAAATCCGTCTTTCTCTGCAGAACTTCTCACCTCAGTCGTTTAGAAACATGTGGGTTTCTGTTCTATCTTTAAAGAGAAATTCAAAAGTTACTTTTCTGATGCAGTTGTAAAGTTTTGCAAGGATTCACAAAGCAGAATTTTAAGCAATATTTTAAAGGTTAAGGTATAGAATCTTTATCATGCATTGTAATTAGTGCCAAATAAAGGACTTATTACTAGGTCGCAAAAAAATAAATAAACAATTAAAGAAATTATACAGTCATGGCCAAAAATATCGGCACCCATGCAGTTCTGTCAGAAAGTGCAACCCTTCTCTCAGAAAATTGTTTCGGTTGCAAATGTTTGGATACTTACATGTTTATTATTTGCATTGGAACAACACAAAAAAACAAGTCAAATCTGATACAATTTCACACAGAACCCCAAAAAATGTCCTGGACAAAGTTATTGACACCCTTAACTTAACTTAACTTAACCCTTAACTTAATATTTGGTAGCACCCCCTTTGGAAAAAATAACTTAAAACAATCGCTTCCTGTAACCATGAATGAGTTTCTTACACCTCTCTACTGGAATTTTGGACCGCTCGTCTTTTGAAAACTGCTCCAGGTCATTCAGATTTGAAGGATGCCTTCTCCCAACTGCTGTTTTGAGATCTCTCCACAGGTGTTCTGTGGGATTCAGATCTGGACTCATTGCTGGCCATTTCAGAACTCTCCAACGCTTTGTTTGTAACCATTTCTGAGTGCTTTTTAAAGTGTGTTTCGGGTAATTGTCATGCAGGAAGACCCATGACCTCTGGTGGAGACGCAGATTTCTGACACTGGCCACTATGTTGTGCCCCAAAATTCTTTGGTAATCATCAGATTTCATGATACCATTCACACAGTCAAGGCATCCAGTGCCAGAAGCAGCAAAACAACCCCAAAACATCTTTGAACCTCCACCATGTTTGACTGTAGGGACTGTGTTCTTTTCTTTGAAGGCCTCATTTCTTTTTCTGTAAACAGTGCCATGGTGTCCTTTACCAAAAAGCTCTACTTTTGTCTCATCTGTCCAAAGTACATTCCAAAAGAATTGTGGTTTCCTCACATAACTTGGCAAACTCTTGGGTCACAAGTTTTGAGAAAACTCCTGGTTTCCTTGCATAAGTTTTGTGTCCTCCTGGGTCTCCTACCATAGTGTCCTTTTCATTCATATGGCGACAGATAGTGTGAGCTGACAGTGTTGTACCCTGTGTCTGCAGATCAGCTTGAATTTGTTTGGAAGTTAATCAGGGTTCTTTATCCACCATTTGAACAATCCTTTGTTGTAAATTTTCATTAATTTTGCTAAGGGAGGTTAGCTACAGTGCCATGGGCTGTAAACCTCTTGATGAATTTGCCCACAGTGGACACAGGAACATTAAGATCTCTGGAGATGGACTTGTAGCCTTGAGATGTCCATGTTTCCCCACTTTTTTGTGAAACTGGGCTTTATAGCTCAGTTGATTGGAGACAGGTGGCAGGTAGCCCGCAGATATGAAGGTGACTATATGTCATGGGGGGGAGTGAGTTATATATGAAGGGGAGGAGTTGGTTCATTAGGGAAGCACGTTTAAAAATCATGAATGGTTGTTTTGATACCTTTCAATAAAATTTCCGCTTGTAAAGAGATTAGTAATGTATTGTTTGCAAACTTAGGAATCATTTGAAACATGTTGAATGTATGCTTAATAACTGATGAAGTGTTGTGATTGGCCAATTTGAAAATGAAGGCGGTGTTAAAACTATAAAAAAAGAGACATGTTTGATGGGAGAGAGAGGGGTGTTTGTTGGACCAGTAGCCAAATGTAAACTTTAATTTTGTGATGTTTGAGTTGAACTTTAAAAAGTTACTTTTGTTTTTCTCTTTATTCTTGTGTTTGGGTTTGTTTTTTTATGCCCCTGAATATTTTGTTTTTTCAACGGATACTTGGGAACATGAGACATTAAAATTTCTATTTTTCCATGGACATTTTTGAGTTTTTGCCTTTTTTGCTGTTTGTTAGCCCTTACACCGTCCATTATACCACACAGGGGCAGTTTTTGTTGTACTGACTTTTCTTGTGTCAAAAACATTGTTACGTTAATGCAACACTCATTTCAGTGGATCAAAGTTTCTTTTTGGTTTTTCCTTTGAAGCGTGTGTGATCTAAGACATCTTTTTTTCTCTTGTGGTTCCAGGCTGTGCACTTCAGACATGTACTGAGAAGAACACACAGATATTGAGGAACAGATGTTTGGATGGATGTTGATTAGTAGACCTTTTCACATAACAGATATCTTAAACAGATTTGTTAGGCTTTTCTGATTTTTTTTCTTCAACAAAAAAGCATAAAAAACTGGATTTACACAGCAGTGCATCAGTGTGGTGGTCTCTGAGCTTACCAAAGCTCCGTAATGCAACAACTTTGCACCCAGCACTGCCACGGCATGTACAATAATAAGATAATGATCCACGCTCATCAGGGTCACAAACAGGATTCCGCTGTAAAATCCCACTTGATATACACCTGCCATAGCCTTACACATTGCATAGGCTGTAAAGTTATGACCCTGAACATACAGAGCCCAGAAGGGCAGTGACAGGACCATTAGCAGGTCTGAAAGAGCCAGATTCAGTAGACAGAGATTTGTCATGAATTTCAGATGCATGATTTTTAGGAGAACCCATAAGGCGGTGATGTTGCCAACTAGGCCGAGCACAAAGACCATGTAAAAACCTGAACAGCCTTGAAACCTGAATTCAGGTATGAACCTTCAGTACTGCACAACTGTTCAGTGTCAGTCCCGTAGTAGTAATAGTTCACTGTTGTTTTCATTCTGTAACATAAAAAAATTGTTTTAGAGAAATACACCATAACATTGGTAGGTAAAGCAGGGCAGTTTTTTGGAGAGCACTTACTTAAATGTGTTATTTAGTGATTTTTACACTGTTAATTGATATCACTAAACTGTACAGTAAAACACAGTGAAATTAGGGGGTGCGGGGTGGGGATGCAAACATTATCTTGCTTAAATAATTGGCAGCTTTAATGAATTTTGAAAAATTAGTCATAAGACACATGGCAAATTATTCACTAATAGTAATTTGTTACAAAAATGTATGTTTTCTCGAGCAGTGATTTTTGTTTGGTAAATAACAAAGTGAAAAGACTAACTTCTAGTCTTTTCATCCTGAATAATTAAACAACGCTTCACGGTAAGAGTAGGTTGTGCGGTAATTAACACTCATCAGAATGTTATATCGTTATAAGGGCAGACAGTGTTAAAAGGACAGAGTTGGAGCAATTAAATAAACCTCATTAAGTGTGTCTCATAAGAAATGCTCATTAGAAAGGCACTGTATTTCGTATATCTAAAATTATAAATATTAAAATTTGATAGTGAGCATGATTTAAAGGTGCCACTTTCAAAATCCTCATCGCTGTTAAATGCAGACCGCACACAAACCGCACTAATATATGTTTTCAAATATGGATGGGTACATACAAACAGAAGGTCACAAGACCGCAGGCCTCTGAAACATTCAACCACAATTTTCAATTTTATTTATATAGTGCTTTTTACATTTCATTGCTCCAAAGCAGCTTTACATATAGTGAAAAATAAAACAGAAAAAATGTCAAACATGTTCAACATAGAATACATGGTATTACTTCAAATAATATGTGGGAGATGTATAATAATTAAACTAATGAGGGATACTAAGGTTGCAGTTTATAAATAAAGGGTTGACTAAACCTATGAAAACTACAAAAATACAACACATTTGGACCATTTGAATAAATAGACGTGCATTAAAAAAATACACTTTATAGCATGCACTTTATACACTTTAAAGGCTTGCATTACATGCAAAGTCTATGAGAGGGTAGGGTATTCTGACTGCCTACTAAAACAGAATGTATGTCTGAGACTATACGATGTGTAGTCAATTAAAAAGATAGATGATACGTATCATTAATCTAGATATGCCATTCTGATATGCCATATTGGAAACAAAGAAGTAACAAAATAGTACAGTCTTTATATCTTTAGTATGTCTTTTAGTATTTATATAAAATAGTACTGTAATTATATCATTTTGCTGGGAAAAATATTACAAAGCCCCAAGCTAAGTTAAATGTCAGCAGCCTCTTATTAGGCAAGCCAACAGGGCAACAGGGCAAGGAACCAAAACTCCAATGATGTATAGATGGAGAATAAAACCTTGAAAGAAACCAGGCTCAACCAGAAGGGCCAGTTCTCTTCTGGCATGTTAACGCTGCATTTTGTAACTTTCTTGGATATAAATGGAGAGCTGAGCAGTGAACAAAAATATAGAAACTAACTAGACTGGAGGTAGGTATGTAGATAACAGTAAGTTTAATAAAGTTGATCCCACAAACCCACTGTCAACATACTTTAGGGTCTGTGATCTTTTTTTAACTGGTCCTATATAAGGTAAACAGTTGCTCCCAAATTACCTGTATTAAATATTAAAATAGACTGAGCAACATTAAATGTGACATATTGGATTAGTTAGGGGCATTTTGAAGTTTCAAGGCCGCTCTCTGTCATATTTACCAAAAATGTAATTTATGTCACAACCAAAACCAATTAATCCAGTAAAACAAAATTATGTTTACCTTTCTGTATGCCCTTCATCCATGATGGATAATTCCTGTGTGATGTTGAAACTAACTGTTGTTGTTGAGACTTGGCTTATATGGTCATAAAAGTAAAGGTTGATACAATTCACCTTTTTCTGAACGTTTGTCTTCAGCAAATTTCCTGTAAAATGAAGTGTGTGTGTGCAGTTTTGTATCTTGTAAGTGGAAGGTGAGGTGTGAACACGCTTCCTGTCACTTTACTGAGGTTAGCAGGTGTGGATGCACTGAAGAAATTCCTGTGGAGGAGATAAAACAATACATCTGACACTGAACCAGCTACTGAATGAACGCTAATATCTCCCCCCACCCACAATGAACGTCTTCACAATTGTCAGCAAGAAAAGCCATCCCACATCAATAAACGTTATATTTTAATAGAGAAGAATGATATCTGTGTTTTTTCACCTTCAACAATGAGTCAGTTGTCTGGAAATACAATAGCAAAGAGTGAAATCAGTATATTATTACTAAATTAATTTTGGGGTTGTTACAAGAATTAAGCTTGTTGTAGTTTTGCTCTTCTTATACTGTACAAACTGACCTTTGTAAGTTTTAAGGCCTGAAACAAAGTGAAGGTGTATTTTGAGGTCACTAAATCTCTTCTTCACTAAATTTATTTAATTAACCATTTAAAATAAAAAGACAACCATACCAGCGAGAAAGAAGTTATGGAAGGAGAGTTAAAGACAGGTGTGACAGGTTAAAAGCTCAGCTTGAAGAAAATGAAAAAGGCCAGGAAAATGAAAACATTGTATCCTGTTAGAGATTTGAAAATCAGTTGTAACGCTGATATAGAAATAGAAACTGATACTTATGATACTGAAGAAGTAAAGGCAAAGCTCAGGCTAGGCAGTGTTAGGCGAGGCAGTGTTCACTTGTGATGAGCCTGCTTTAAAACTAAAACGTAATAATAAAACTCAAACGTACCACAAAACTAGTTCTGTGTTTGTGACTATTTTTCTTATCTATTTAATATACATTTTTAAAGCATAGTTGATAATGCTGGTTTGATATCAAACTGCTCTGTGCTGATCCAGCAGCAGAAAAACACTTTTTTGTAAACACTGAACCTAGTTGTTTTGGAAACAACAGCACCACCAAACCACAATGCTGATGAAGTTGATTGAGGCGTAACCTAATAGAGCTAACTTTTTGCATAACTCAACAAACCAACTTAGTAGCAAACATTAACAAATAAATGTACTGTCTACAAATTAATCAAATGCACAATCACAATTATAAAAATAAATATAGTCTATTCTACAAATTTGCATATTACCTTTGAACAAATTCAAACAAGGCAAGGGTATACAAATACATACCTCCCTGTTACTTTTGTAAAAAAACAACTTTTTTATAAGATTCAGCTTGGTTTACTAACAGATGCAGCTGTGCAACTTCGTCTTTCACATAAGCAGACGGCACTATCAGATGTTTTACATTGGTCTCCCAGAAGAAGCCTTAAACCCTATGACAAAGAGACATTTGCTAATTTGAAAACATTATGCCTTGGCTTTGATTCAGTTAATCTCATTAAATATGTTATAATAAATTCTATTGCTGTACATTATTTTAAAAAGTGCTAGGGTGTTTGTTGAGTTTTGTCACACATTTAGCTTCATATCATAGTGTTATAAGAGCACTATCACGTGTTCCTGTAGAGCATTGCGGTACCACCTTTGCACTATTAACTCAATGCTCTACCAGATGAGCTACAGGAACACAAGGGTTGTGGTTTAAATAAAGCACATATAAACACATTAAAAAGTATAACAAAACTATACCTTGAATGGATTCTAAATAACTTTGAATAAAACCATCTACAAGATGCATAAATGTAAATGTGGAACTAAATCATGTGGAAGGGGGTCCCCCCACATCAATTCAGCACAAATCGCCACACTGTATTTTCAGTGTCAGCATTAGAAACAATGACACAGCTTGCATAATCATTTAAAACTCATTTGAAAACATTTAATTGTCAATTATCACATTTTCCAAATATGCTTGCTTACAAATGTAACAGTTCCTGTCCTCACGCCTAATATATTCACTAGACAAACATGAATGCATGGCTGCAGCTAATGCGGTTTACAGCTATGCTTCAGATTATTTCCTCTCAGTGAGCTACAGACAGTGCTCCCGCACATCCCCTCTCCCCACACACACAAACAACATCAACCACCAGGCCACATACACACACTCAGAATGTTATACTTTCTTTAATATTTTCATGTTCTACATTAAACATGATTTCCAGGATTTTTATTAAAAAGCAATAAAACACTATAAAAAGCTAAAAGCGATAACTTCATTTTTTTCATGGTATTCTTTTTTAGAACCTTTTTAATTTAAGACCTCTGGTGAAAATAAATTCAGTACTTTATGTTTATCAGTTGATAATAGAATATACAGTCGCTAAAAGTGTGTATCTCAAATACTATTATTTGCATTTACAAATCTGAAGTGTGAAAAAAAGTCATAAAGAGAGCGGAAAAACTTTGCACATATTTAGCACCAGCACTCAACATACTGCAGCCTAATGCACATAATAATAACAAAACACTAAAAAAAGTTTGTTGATAAAGTTACACTATTATACATTCAGAAAAAAGAGGAACTATGCAGTCAGAGAGACAGGAGCTGCTCAAAATAAAAATAGCCTTTCATATTAACAGGAGGAAAATGTTGTGTCATTTTGAACTACATCAGCAGTGCTCTACATAATATGTGTGCTGGAATATTCAGTAGATCTTGTGAAGACTGAACTTCTGCGTTCAGATAACTGTTGTGAGAAAGTTGCGCATTGGCTGAAGCACATGGGAAACTGCTCCTTTACAACTTTTATGACTGCTCTTCTGAACTTCTCCCCAACAAAGCCGTAGATGATGGGGTTCAGGCAACAGTGGCTGAAGGCAATAGCCTCCACCCATTGCATGGCCAGGTTTAATCCAATATCCCAATCACAAGTCTGCAGGTAGCCTTGTGTATGCAGGCATAAAAGGAATGTGGCAATGTTGTATGGTGTCCAAAAGAGGAAATAAACAACCACCACAGCCAGGATAAGTTTAATGACTTTGTGCCTTTTTTGTGATTTGATGCTGATCAGAGTGGGGATGATCCGTGAATAGCAATAGCCCATAATAATCCCAGGGAGACAAAAGCTTAAAAAGTTTAGTTTAAGGTAAATAAATGACTTCCAGGCTTTACTTGAAAAGCTTGATCTGCAATATATTGAGTGATTTGCCTCGCTGTACTCATGGGCAGATATAATATTAGGAAGAGATGTGAACAGGGTGAGCACCCACACACACGAGGCCAGAACCAAACCCATTTTGACTGACCGATTTCTGGAAAAGATACTATGGGGGTGGACGATAATGACATAGCGATCCACTGTCATAAGGACCATGAAGAAGATACTGCCATAGAGACCCAGCATGTAGAAGCCTGTTATGGTATGACACATAAATTTGCCAAAGATCCACTCAGCCATGGCAGCATGGGCCCAAAAGGGGAGCGACAAGAGAAAAAGCAGGTCAGATAGGGCAAGGTTGAGGAGGCACACATCGGTCATGTTGGATTTGTGACGGTATCTAATCAGGACCCACATAACCAGGGCATTTCCGATGAAGCCAATGATGAAGACTATGCTGTACAGGGTTGGAAGAAAGACTCCGCTGAAGGCCTTTATGTTGCCATTGTTACATGGTTGTGGAGAATTGTCATTGTTATAGTCATAGTCATAGTAGTCACTGTAGTCTTGATAAGAACACAAAAACACAATGTTATATCACTATGTAGCTGTTTGTAATGCATTCTAAAATCTCAACATTGATACAAAAATCTTTTCAGGTTTAAAAGTTGCCTAAATTGAAGTTCCACCACAAAGAGGAACTTGTAACAGACTCAAGATTTTAGTCTGTGTTTCCATGACATCTAGTGGTCACAGCATGCATGATCGCCGTTTAACGTCACGTTAAACGTTGTTTGACGTGTTTTTAAATTGACAGTTTATTTTTGCTTTAATTTATGCTATTTAAATGTTTTTAATAATGCTACTTTACAGTTTATTGGTTATTTTTGAACAATGAATGATTTAAAAATTTAAAATGTTAGGGTTAGAGAAAAAATATGTTATGTTCATTTTTTGTTCATATTAATATAATAATTTAAATTCGAAAGATTTTTAACAGTAACGTGACTACATGGAATCGTGAAGAATCGATTTCTCACTTACTGTTTGTCGTTGAGTTCTCTGTCATGTCTCTTGGCATCTCTGTCATGACAGCTGTATCTGTGAAATTTGTGTGATCCTCTCTGTTAAAAAACTGCAGAACGCAGGACGTGCTATTTCCTGAACCTCCCAAAGGCGGGACTTCTGAAAAAGAACTTTCTGAAATAATAAACTCTAAATATACTAGCAAATATACTAAACCTTATTTTGTGCTTCGTTTGATTATGCAAGAGAATTTTGTCATACCATCTGTTCTACTCCAAATAAACACTTTTGACACTTCTGAAAAAAAGTTCAGTACATTTGAAAAGATTTATTAAACACAAAATGTAACTCACAGTGAGATATGAATACACAGAATAACGTAATAATATTATAAAGGTCAATGTCATATCTACCATGGAATATAAGTTCCAGTTTTATGGAATGTCTTGGAAGGGTTCACATATTACATATAACTTTATACAGAGAAGTAATAATAATCATAATTTTCAGCATCAAGGAAATATAGACAATATGTAAAAATGTAAATGACAATATATGAATTCATTAAAAACATGAATTTGGCCACATTATATTTGTTAATGCATTTATTATTAATTGTAAAAGCATTAGCACAGTGCCATTTAAGTCTATTTAAAAAATGCAAACTTTCCTCATTTTCAATGCCTCTGTAATAACCTGCTCTAAGGACTCTAAGCAAGTGCATCTGTCTGTCAGAAAGTGTTATAACGCCCTCTTAAGGTTCATAATATTAATAATGCAGAGAAATCTTTCGATAAATACAGCTTTCATTTCTTCTTGAAGTCGTGAACTTGAAGTCAGTGGCCGTGGAAAAGAGACGCTCGAGAGGTTGTGTTTGAGCATGTTTGCCAATTTTTTGTCATTTAACAAAGTTATAATGATGTTAGTGAACCGCACATGTAACAGTTATTATAGATCTGATATACTGATATAAGAGGTGTGCAGTTTATTCATTTCTGTGCCCTGATATGCTGTAGTGGTGGCGGTACTGAATTAAGTAACGCATGAGAAATATACATGAGAAATATATGCAAATGTTGCTCTTTTAAATGTTACTTTTTAAATGTTCTTGTTACTTTAAAATGATAATAAACATCCTCAGACACCTTTATCAAAATATAAAAATGCAATTCAGTGATTAACAGATTTACAGAATGAAAGTTTTCATTTTTTAACAGATGCAAAATTGTTCATGTTTTTTTCCTTTTAGTATGAATATGCTAGTCTTAAGGCTATCTATAAACTGGCATGCTCTGAAACACTGACAAAATTCGCGTTTAAAAAACTTTTTCAACTTTTTTTGGTGCTGTGTGCAAGTTTTCGTGGGAAAATGTTTTAATGGGCAGCGTATATATGAATATATACCGCTCTGGCCGTGCCTTTATTAAACTATGAACAAACCCATAGACATTGTTGCTTGCTCCTTATATGCAATTAGTTTGTTTGACTTTGTTTATGACATTGTGTTTAATGCGACTTTTGTAGGGCTGTGGCTTAAACAAAACGCTTTAGGGTTTTTTCTAAAGGGGGAGTGGCTACTCGTTACGTTTCGCACCATCTTTTTTTATCGGTTGAAAGTACGTCAACACATGCTCCAAGGGCACTTCAGTGGTCTTTAAAGCAGAGTAGCTAAGCAGACTGACGCTGGAAGTAAACACTGTCCGAATGCGTTTATTTATTTGCAGCCTCACGGTTACCATGGAAAAATAGCGTCTTAATATTAGCAACTTTACATAGATCTTACACTAATCCTATTATTAAGTAGGCAAAATGCATTTATGTTGTTTATTAAAGCTTGTGTCGTTACTGTAATTTATTAACAGCACCGCTGTTTACCTAACACTTGTTTCCCTTAGCTAGTTCTCAGGCGCGCTCCCGCTCAAAGAATTCTCAATTCAGTTGAGCGCGGGCATGAGCGCACGCGGGAGCGGCGCTTGGTGGATTAGCACAGAATTCACACGCATAACTTCCTTTACCACGGTAAAACTGATGAAGACGTGCACTTGAATCAGTAAGCGTTTCTTTTTTTAATTATTGCGATTTTACGGTGGTGACATTCCTTCAACTTGGACTGTGCAACTTTATATTACGCGTTGCATTACTGTGTACTTGGTAGTGACCTCTGGTTTGACAAGTGAAACGTCTGAAGGGGTTTATTTGTATTTATTCTTTGAAAACTTACAGACTGAAGTTAATTGGCAAGTCTGAATATATGACCGTGACATTATTTTCTATGACAGCGTGAGGATCGTTCTTGCTCTCCTTAATTGTATTATTATGCATTGTATTTTAAAGGTGACAGCCATATAGATTAATGGTGTTTGAATGTTTCCCGGGGTCCCCGTCTGGACGGTCGAGTGAAGTGAAATAAAGCGGCTTTGGTTTGTGACATGAGTTTGGGAGACGCTGCGGTCAGAGCTCCTCTAGGGTGAGTGCGTCCATACACACCTCCTGACAACTGATGGAGTAAAATATGATGACAGAAAGGAAGGGATGGATGGATAGATAGGTCGATCCACTAGTGGATGGATATATTGATTAACTAAAATTTCAGTGTGCCTATCATCAATTTGACGTGGTCAGCGTCTGCCAATATCAACCATGTTTGCTTACTCTCAAGTCTCTTGTTATTCAGTGTGTAAACACCTGGAAAGAAGTAACAGGGCTTGCATAATTTCAAAATCCCAGGTAGCCCTTCGGCCAGGCACTTTTCAGATTTTGGTAGCCCGAAATAAATTTAAGTAGACCAAATAAAAAAAGACATTATTTTTAATGTAGAGTATTGTAAAGGAGACAAAACATCAATCAAAAACCATTTCAAAACACAAATAACAACAATCGTATAAAATAATCAAATTACATTATTATAATCAAAACAAATATTTGGTTCTAACTGAACTGAAATTTCTATGAACTTGTAAAAACATTATAGAACATAACTCACTCATAACTTTAATCTTGCTGCGGAAGATTTTACTTGTCACGTGAGAAGAGTAATGATTTACAGGACGAGAGTCGATACACAGTTTGAATTGAAAATTGAAAGTGGAAATCGAGCGCGCATTCAAACGCAATTTCAATACCTCACATATTGATAGTGGTTCCTCAATGCCCGAAAATTACATACATCATAATTACCCGACCAAATTTGTGAGAGAATGCAAAAGCATTGGAATATATTTTTCCTCCCTATAAGATAGCCCGACAGGCAGGGCGGAAATACATTTTGGTAGCCAGACTTGCTACTTTTGGCACATATTGGCCATGCATTTGCATATCAGATATATTTTTGCTTTCATCACCGCTCTTACTATTAATGTTATTTTAGGTCAGTAATGCACCCAAACAAAAGATTGCCTTTGCATTTATCCTGCTGGGATAAAAGCTTTATTCTACTTACACGAGGGGAGAGTAACCAGGAAATAAAAAAACAACTGCTGGTTTATTTAACAGTGATGCTTTAATATTACACCTCACACAAATTTTGACTTTTGTGCCTTTGTGCCTTAATTGCTCATTTTTTTAATTCAATTTATTGAGCAACATGTTTGCTTAGCCTTTTTACATGAGACACAGTTTGATCTATGCATTTGGTTTTATGAAGTCGAGCCTCATGAGTTTCACTTAAACACAGATGTAAAAAACTTTTCCAAAACACCTCAGTTGATGGTAAAGTATCTCATGTCATCATTTAAATGTTAGTCAGTGGCATTTCTCTCACTGCACAACAGTCTACTTTGTGGATCTTGCCCACAGCCCCCCTTTCCTTTTATGTAATCAGACCCCATTACATAGCAAAAGAGTGGATGATAGTAGTTATTTAAAGCCTGAACAGTTGTTGAGCATTTCCACCACTATCATTTCATTGCTGTAGCATTGCTGTAGTAGTGCTCTTAATTTTGAAGTAACTTTATTTTAAGTAACGTTTGTTACAGTGCTACAGTCTTGACTTTTATTACATTATGCAAAATGAGATAACTTTATTTAGACTTTGAATTAAAAGGCAAATCTGCATCCTAAAGGAGGTCATTTTTTTTGCTGAGATTTTGATGCAGTTTGGTCTGTAACCTGAGTCTGTGTAAGTTTGTGATAACCCTGACACTCACCTCAGGTGTCTAATATGCAGCAATTATTTTATTTAGTCTTAATTGTTTTAAGTAATTTAACTAAATGTTGAGGGTATAGCTCTAAGGAGGGATCTTTGAGAACTGTGATTCCAGAAAAATGTCACCAGCTTTCAACGATGTCCAAACACATTAACTAGTCTTCTAAGTATTAACTCAGCAGTCACACAGTACAGTTGTCTTGTTTAGGCTTCAGTGCATTGATTTTATTAGTATATGTTCATGCATGTTCACAAATTTAAAAATGACACAGGAATCACATTCACAGGAACAGAAACACTTTTTTAGGAGACCAATCAATAAAGGTTTTATTTGCTCAGAATCAGGTCGTCTAGGTCTCAGGCTGGTTCCCAGGCTGGGAACCAGATCCAGTGTCCTGCAGAGTTTAACTCCAACTTGCCTCAACACACCTGTCTGGAAGTTTCGAGTGCCTAGTAAGACCTTGATTAGCTGGTTCAGGTGTGTTTGATGTGTTTGCATGTTTTGAGTTTTGACTTGTGACCCTGGAATAATTGTACTTTTTATACCACATCTTTTTTTAACCCTCTGCCTAATATGCACGGTTACAGCTTCAGTCTCCACAAAGCTCCTTCCAGTGTACTCTAATTGGTCAGTTTGACTAATCTATTGTAATTGGTCAACTGTGTTTTAGCATGTGTCAGAAATGTAATGGCCATGATCCTAAATGGGTTTCATTTTCTGAGACTTCATGTGCAGTCGTAAATAGTTTTATATCTGTATAATTATGGCGTGGTAATGCCATACCAGTCTGATCCCAAGTTCAATCCAGAGAGTTTGGAAGAGTAATGATACAGTGCCTTGCAAAAGTATTCATACCCCTTGAACTTTTCCACATTTTGTCACATTACAACCACAAACTTAAATGTATTTTATTGAAACTTTATGCAATAGACCAACACAAAGTAGCACATAATTGTGAAGTGGAACGAAAATGATACATGGTGTGGTGTGCATTTGTATTCAGCCCCCTGCGTCAATACTTTGTAGAGCCACCTTTTCTGCAATTACAGCTGCAAGTCTTTTGGGGTATGTCTTCACCAGCTTTGCACATCTAGAGACTGAAATTTTTGCCCATTCTTCTTTGCAAAATAGCTCAAGCTCAGCCAAATTGGATGGGGAGCGTCTGTGAACAACAATTTTCAAGTCTTGCCACAGATGCTCAATGGGATTTAGGTCTGGACTTTGACTGGGCCATTCTAACACATGAATATTCTTTGATCCAAACCATTCCATTGTAGCTCTGGCTGTATGTTTAGGGTCATTGTGTTGCTGGAAGGTGAATCTCCTTTCCAGTCTCAAGTCTTTTGCAGCCTCCAACAGTTTTTCTTCCAGGATTGCCCTGTATTTCGCTCCATCAATCTTTCCATCAACTCTGACCAGCTTCCCTGTCCCTGCTGAAGAAAAGCATCCCAATATGATGCTGCCACCACCATCTTTCACAGTGGGAATGGTGTGTTCAGGGTTATGAGCAGTGTTACTTTTCCACCACACATAATGCTTTGCATTTAGGCCAAAAAGTTCATCTTTGGTCTCATCTGACCAGAGCACTTTCTTCCACATGTTTGCTGTGTCCCCTACATGGCTTGTGGCAAACTGCAAACGGGACTTCTTATGTCTT
>JAZGTI010009675.1:0-18547 GCA_036877585.1 Botia kubotai | reverse complement strand
ATATATATATATATATATATATATATGTATATGTATATATATATATATATAAATATACAACAAATTGAGAAAGAAAACTTCTTCTTAGGGTAAACGTAAGGATGGTAAGGACCTAAAGATCCGTATTGTTCGTATACGAGACCCATGGGGTGTTAACCCCCCTCCCGCTTGTAGGTCCAATGACTGGGCTGCACTAGCCACCTCTGAGGAAGACAAAGAGAGACTCCGCCCCACTGAGCAAGGGGAGTTCTGGTTAGTACTCTACAGCATCAGACTTCAGAAAGAGTCAAACACTCTAGGCATATATTCATAATACAGAATTCCTGCTCTGTAAATGTATATATCATGTGACACTTGTATCATGTGAAACCCATACTCATAAAATTAATACTCAATAATAGCCAGACTCTCTTATAATTCTGCACATTCTGCTTGCTCGTCACTCAAGGATGTGCTTTGAGGAGTTTCAGAAGAACTTCACCCAACTGGAGATCTGTAATCTGACCCCAGACACCCTGCAGGATGACCAGATGTTGAAATGGAATGTGACCGTACACGAGGGCCGATGGGTGAGAGGCTGCTCTGCTGGAGGCTCCAGGAACTTTCCAGGTATCTAAAATCATCTGGAAACAGACCACAATGAAAATCTGTGTTTTTTAAACCTGAAACTGGCTTTTTAAAACAGAGTTAAAAACAGCAAGTTAAAAACAAGTTCTAGTTCAAAGGAAAACATGAACAGGAGAAAAATATTTAACAGCACTCTATGATCAAAAATCAAATATATGACATTTGACTCCTTTGAACAAAAGACTGTGCTTGCTAACATTAAAGTAAAAGGTGGAAATAGCAAAATCTAAAAAAAAATCATAAATGGATGCACAGGTTTTAATTCCACTTCTCCCACACATTGTTGTGCAGATAACAAGCCTGTAGTTCGCAGTTAAAAGATGTATTAATTTAGAATACAATTAAAGCTGCAACACTGCAATCACAGTAAAAACAAACATTACACCATCACACGCAATGAAGTAGTCAGATCTACTTTCGGTTTACGAATGTGACATAACCACACAGCTCAAATTATACATCATTATTATTAATAACTTACTGTTGTAAATAAGGGTGAGACAGTTTGGAACACTGATGTTTTATGTTCTTGCGCAACTGTTTTTTGTTCATTGTGTGTCACCCAAAAAAATTCCGTATTGCAGCTTTAAATTAAATTGTGTTCTTAAATTCACGGAGAGCACTGTTTATATGTATGTATTGAAATACACTCACACTGATGTTGACATAACACCGATTTTTTATAGATTTTTTTTATGTAATTGTTTAATTTGTCAAAACTGTGCCCATATCATTAATTAAAATTGCTTTCTGTTCCAGACACATTCTGGACGAACCCTCAGTACCGTCTGATTCTTCTGGAGGCAGATGCTAAAGCGAAAACGTGCACTGTAGTGGTGGCATTAATGCAGAAGGGCAGGCGTAGGGAGCGCTACCAAGGTGCCACCCTACACAACATCGGGTTCGCCATCTATGAGGTGGGGCAAGCAAACATATGCACTAATTTGCAACTTGCTAAATTTTAGTTATAACACTTCTATGTATCTAAATGATGTTTCGAAATGATTAATATTTGCTGCTTATTCATTTCCATTTTATTTTACTTTATCTCGCTCAGGTTCCTAAGGAGGTAAGTTTTTTTAACTACTAATAATAACGTATAATAACGTAATAATTAATAATGTATGTTATTATAATCATAATGCTTTCCCATTCCACAAAATGACTTAAGCACAACTTTACTTTTACTTTGTTAATTGTCTTTGTTAATTGCGTTAATTGTCTCTTTCATTGTAGATGAAGGGCAACCAACAACAGCTGCCAAAAGATTTCTTCCTTTATAACGCATCCAAAGCTCGCTGCAAGTCTTACGTCAACATCCGGGAGGTAACGGAGCGCTTCTGCCTGAGTCCCGGAGAGTATGTCATCATTCCATCCACCTTTGATCCTCACAAGGAGAGCGAGTTTCTTCTCCGGGTCTTCTCTGAGAACACGAGCACCTCAGAGTGAGTATTTTCTATAGTAAACTCACACACAGTCACTTTATTCAAATCGAGTAACTTTATTGGTTATATGAATTGTATTTCCAGTCTTGAATGCTGATTGGTCAAAAGCTGTAATTTATTAATGATAAATAACAACCGCATTATTGAAATAATAATAGAATAATAATAAAATAATATTTGGTATTAGCATCCATATGTAGCCACCATTACTGAGTTTTATAGATGTCATGTATTGTTTACAGTACCAGGGACTATATCTTATAATTGTAGGATGGAATTTAATGCTATTAAGAAAACAATTAAATAACCATTTGTGTTATTGATATAGTTATTATGTGGTAACCATTATATAAAAGCAATAAGGCATATAAGGCTGTGCTTTATCGTGCTGTGTGTCATTTCGAACAATAGCCTTCAGCTGTTATTTTATTTACAATATAGTGCAATACTAACGTGTACACAACGTAATTAAACAATTATGCTTTATTATTCTTTGAAGAGTATTCTTTAAAAAGTGTACATTTAAATATCATATATTTTCACACATATTCATATTAAATGTTTTTCAATGTATATGCACTACTTACCTTTTAATGACCTTTGAAGTGATTATAGTGTTATTGAAGCACTTGTTTCGCATGCTACAGTAAAGTGTGCTTTTACATGAACTCCTGACCTTTGCTGACAGCTGCCTGTTTTCTCCCAGAGTTATAGATGCAGAAATTGAGGCGGGGCCTGTGGTGAGTCAGCACCTGCGTCTGTCTATCATGTTCTGTGGCATCAAATACTGTCATCCTGTGTCTATACTTGTTTAAACTAGTGAATCATCATACCAACTGGCCTGGTTTCTTGAATATGGCTTGGAATTTGTGTAATATAAAGCAACCTACAAGAGTAAAATGACGTCCAAACCAAAAACACCAAATCACCTTTATTTATCTATTTGTTTTTCATCATAAACACCAAATAAAGGATGTTTTTTATTTCTAACATGTTTCATTTCTTATACCAGGAGACTGACGGCAAGAAAAAAATCAAGGTAAAATAAATATGCAAATGAGATCTTTCCCTTAAACACGTGCAGCATTCCACGTCATGGAATTCATTGTCTATGTATTAATTGGCTGTACTGCTGCAGCTCTGTTTTTGGTACTGTAACACTGTTATGCATCTGAATACAAATCTAGGTGAATATTAGGCAATTTGGCTAATTAGCTGTTTCTATATTAATAATAAGGAAAAAACTATGAATACTCATGTAGCTAATAATAATAATAATATTTAAAGGCATGTGTAAACATATTTACACACTCAGTAAATCAATGTTCAATACGTGATTAAAAAACAAAATTATTTTATACATTCAGATCCTCAAAACTCTTGAGGAGGAGACTGAAGAGGAGAAGCAGTTCAGAGCCATATTTCAGCAGATCGCTGGAGAAGTGAGTGGATTCACATGCATGTATGAACTTCTTCATATCATCACCTTAAAACCACCATGTAATGTTGACACAACCATGACTCTGTTGCTCTTGTCAGGACATGCAGATCAACGCTAATGAACTCAGGACTGTCCTTAACAGGGTGATTGCTAGATGTGAGGGAAATTTTCCTTTTCTGTTGCTGCTTTACATTTTCTACATATTTGTAAAGTATTAATAATCTCTCCCTTCTTTATCTCAGATAAAGAGCTAAGAACAGAAGGTTTCAGTCTGGACAGCTGCAGAAGTATGATTGCACTTATGGATGTATCCTTCACTAGAATACTGTACAAAGCATGTAAACAAACAAATCAAGTAGTCTCAGGTGAGAAGATTGCTTCCTCTTATTCTACAGTGGGTGGCGCCCCCTGGTGGCCTGGACAACTTGCATTTACACAGCAGACACTTTTATCCAGTGACTTACAATACATGTAAGTTATACACTTTATCAGTACATGTGCTCCCTGTGAGTCAAACCCACAATCTTTACGCTGCTAACTGAGCTACAGGAACTTTATTTATCTGACAAATTTATTCATTTGACCAACTGATTTATCTTAACCTGACACTATAGACTGATGGAACAGGCCATATAAATCTGCAAGAATTTAAGCACTTATGGAACAAGATTAAACAATGGAAGGTACATCAATATTAAATCATATATTAAATATTACATCACAATATTTTTTAAAAAGCATTAAATATTATGGTCAGATTATGGTAAAGCTGTAAATATGCTCTGTTTATATTTGCAGCTGGTGTTCACACAGTACGACGCAGATAAATCCAGTTCAATCAGCAGCTTCGAGATGAGAAATGCTCTGACTGATGCAGGTGAGACAATCAGAGACAGTCAGATCTTTATCTGCTCTGGGAAACAGAACTTTCAGCGCCCTGAAACCTGCCATGTCTTTCTGTGCTTCAGGTTTTCAGCTCAACAATCAGCTCTATGACATAATTATCATGCGCTATGCTAACGAAAACCTGGAGCTGGATTTTGACAGCTACATTAGCTGCTTAGTGCGTCTCGAGGGAATGTTCAGTAAGTAAAATTAACGGATGATCTTCAATGAACTTTAATATTTGTAACTGCTGTAGCTTTAAGAGACTCGAAGTAAAGCAGATTCTTTTACAGGGGCATTTAGAGCGTTTGACAAAGATGGGGATGGTCTTATCAAGCTTAATGTATTTGAGGTAATTTGTATAGATTTTAATATTATATACTAATCACTGCAGTCTGCTGGTCTTGCTAACATGTTCCTGTTTTCTGTATCTTGTGCACAGTGGCTTCAGCTGACCATGTATGCCTAAACAAGCACAGGTGTAACATGATCCAGCTCAGCTCTGGTCAGTGAAGCATCACAGGCAAACCTGAAAGCTAACTACATCATTTCATAAGATGATGCAACTAGTAAACTAGTTCACTGAATTTCCAAAATGATTAAAAGGATTATGGTCTGGTGAAAACCTATTTTATGAGCTACAGAATGGACCCCGAGAGCTTATTTATTGCAACCCTGGACTGTTTTAAAGCACTTGGTTGACTATATATGTAATGTGTCATTTTAATGTCAAATATTAAAATGCTGTTATTTAAAATGTATAAACCTTTTGTCATCACTGCACATTCAGTTTACAGAACTGATCCAGTCCTTGTATAAAACTATTTGTATGGTGTCATTATTAAATCAACTGTAAATAAATCAACTGAACGAATCACCTTGTCCTATATTTTAATATTCTATATGTTGTCATGCAGAACATAAAAAATATAATTGTACAACATTTATGCCTGCAAAATAAATTAACACGCCCATAACAAATTAACATTGTTTGAAAACCTCTGTTTATGCTTTTTTATACATCCTTGACTAACACATTGAATAAAACCAAATGTTTTAACAGTGTAAAGGTCACTTGTGAAGGTAAACGAGTAGGTGTGACTTTATACGCTTGCAAAAAAATTACAAATCAGATATGAGGCAGCAATCCAGTGTCCAATCCCATTCATAACTGTACATAAACATCAAATATCTTCTGATTGCGTTACTGATTAGAACACAGTATACGAGGAATTATCCATCATGTTAGATCTTCAGAACACTCAGAAGTGCGAGACCGGCAGGGATCTGACAAAACATTTAAACATAAATTCAACACTTAAATGATATCTGAAACGGTGGAATAATTAAATAATGCCATTCCACAACCTACTAAAATACAAATAATAGACAAGACATTAAAATAATTCTTACTCTTCATGTCCTGCAAGATTTTTAAGCGTTTTCCTCTGAGAGACACCATCTCTGAGGTTACCTGACAACAGGAAGACAACAGTTTTATATTATTTTGTACTGTAACTGGCGTTTATATTTTCTTCCTTACTGTTAGCGAAGGTGCTACTCAAACACAAGGAAAGCAGGAAATAATTTACATTGTAGAAAAATTGTGTATTTTAGACCTCAGAAAATGGTTTGCAATACTGATCATTAATGAGGCACCGTATATACCTTTTGTTTAACTGCTAGAAGATGCTGAACCTCYGTGTAAGCGCTCTGTAGGGTGGAGTATGCCTGGAACAGCTGCTCACCTACATTCTCCAAAGAACTGCTGAGCTTTTCTTCTTTCAAACACAGTGTCATTAACTTTGTCACATTCTCTAAGAATCATATACACACACGCAATTAATATGAGATGCACTGTATTCATTCACCATGTCTGAGTTTACATTTAACACAACAAATAACTTCATTAGATTAAAATGCTAATTAAAGCTGGAGGAAAAGCGAACACTCACTTTGTTTAGATGTATCATTTGCCTCGGGATTCTCTTGACTAATATTGGGAATATCCTGAAGCAAAATTGAATGGACAAACTTTACCAGATATTGATAAGAATGGATAACTTAATACTTATAAACTTTACTTTGAATATTTCATACCTGTCTCTTCCTCTTGGATTTTTGGAGGTTGCGGGAGATGGTTTGGAAATGGTTGTGATCCTCTGATATTACGTGCTCAGTATTAGGCTGAACTTTCTGATTCCGATCACTTTCATTGCCGGTTGCTAAAGTTTGGCTATCCAATCTTCCGATCTTCTCGGCCAATGAAGTTACAGAAGCAACAGATGCCTCTTGTACATTAATTTCTTCACTAAAAATGTTAAACAAAATAATGAGTGAAATAATGTACTGTATATATAATTAAGTAAGAATTATTTAAGAATATAATTCTTTCAACTCTTTGATTTTATATGCTGGCAAATCTAAACAAATTCCATCTTTTTTTCCATAACCTTAAATTTAAGTTAAATTTAAGACTTCTGAAAGTACTTCTAAAAGTGGTCCTAAACCAACAGCACTGCAGTGAGTTCAGTTCACTGAAGGTTTTTAAAATGATTCTCAAGACACTAAAAGAATGTGAACTCTTTATGAATAGATAACCTCTTTAAACCTAAACCTCAAACTGTATTGAACAAAGTTTAGTTGCACTAGTAAAAAAAAGTGAACAGTGTATTTACCCGGGTATGTCTTGTTCCTGTGGCAAATTGGTCTCCTGTTTTGCATTCTTTTGGTTCTGTTTATCGTTTCTCAGTGCAGGAATGACATCATCAGAACAAGGTTCCTGTGTGCTTTTCTCAAGACTGTGATTGCTCATGGATTGTTCAGATTTCTTTCCTTTGACCAGCCTTTTTTTCTTCTTATGCTCATTCTTGCTCCTGTTTGGTTGCTGATCTAGCTCTGTTCTGCAGGTCTGTACCTCTACCTTTCTGGTGCAGCTTTTTACATGTACGTCTGAACCAACAGTAACGCTCTGATGGTCTATTGACTTTTGAATTGTACCAATCATTGTGGGAATGTAACTATCATCTCTCTGAACTGGTTCAAGAGCACACATAGATTTAACAGAGACAGCAAGTTCATTTTCTGAAGTCATCTCATTTGAACATACATCTGCCACTTTTTCATCAGGGGTGGGACCTGCGACACAAGCAGACATTTCTTGAGCAGGAATCTCTGATGGGGGATGAGTCCTTTTCACAATTGGGCAATTTAAACTGCCCATATCTAACATGCTCTCTTGTCTCCTTTTAGACACTTTTTGATTTGGCCTGATTGTCGAGAATTTCTGTTGCGCTTCACAGAAATTGAAATAGCATGATAATGGCAACTCATCACTTGTAAAATCCACATTTCTCTTGTTCCTTGTCTGGCCATTCTGAATTGCCTTCTGTTTTAGCATCTGACATTTTGCTTTTCTTTTGGCTTTTCTAACTTCAAGGCTTTTCAACAATCTCTGTTTCTTCTTTAGATACCTTATTAATGAAAAACAAGCAACATTAAGGTGCGTTTCCCCAAACATGGTTTAAATAAAATCAGAAACAGGCTAATTCTACTTAAAATAATTTTGATTAAAAAATGTTTTTAACACATTACTTAACTTTACTCAATTAGTTCTATTTTAGGGAGTTGCAGTCTAAGGTAAATAAGGACTAACCAGCTATAAATGTCCTAACTAGTACACATCTAAGCCATGTTTGCAAAACCAGGCCTTAGTGTAATACAACAACTGCATATTTCTATTATTAAAAACAAACAAACACATGAAAGGTCATTTGTCAATATAAACTGTTGATTGAAATTGTTATTAATAATGAAATGCACCTTTTTCTTGGAAAGACCATTTAACAATGATTCACATTTAAAACATGCATAATGACACGTGTCTTATAAATGTAAACAAACAGGCTTACATTTGCTGATCTCTTTGGGCACAAAGGGCTTTGAGTTCATCATCAAACTGAACACTATAGTCCATGGTGGTTTTTTCCTTAGCGGTTTTCTCATTTAGAATTACCATCATGTATCTGTGATGCGCAGTGGCAACGTGATTCGCGTACTGCTCTATTCCTGTCACCGTCACGTCACAGGCAAAGCAAATATGCACTTGATTACTGCAAAACAAAAAGCATACTTTATATTTATAAGCAGGACATGACAACCAATGGTGTGTAGTTTCATACCTGCCCTTTAATCTCCAAATTGCCCGATGATGGTTTAAACTATGCATATGTTTATCCAAATCCTGTGGACACAACAATATAAAATTATTGAATTATTATATTATTGTATCTAAGGGATACCCATAGTACTAATTAGCCTAGAAACTACATTGCAGTAAACAATCGTCTGCAATGTCGTTACATCATGAGCCACCCATTTTAGGTGCTTTTAGTTCAATGAAAAATAGTCATGCCAATTTTACATATATATGTCATTGTCACTTTTGCATTTAAAATATTTCACCAAAATAATTACCTGTGACAGGAAACTATTACAGCAGACAAAACAACTCTCCAGACCTCTTTCTTTTCTCCTAAATTATTATTGATTAAACACAAATTAAATATTTATATTCATCAAATAATGAGCAAACTCGTTTATATATATATTTTAAACTTCATTATAACAACAACCACATCATTGGATGTCTTGGATGCCTGAGTTCAGAAACTTACAATTTCCTTTTCTTGTTATATTGGGTTTTAAGCTCAACGTCAATATTGCGGTCCACATTTCGATGTTTTTTCCACGAGAGTCTGTGCATATTGCGTTTGTGCTTCCGGGTAGCAATATGCTGCTTGTACTGCTTTTGTCCATTCACTACCACATCACAAGCCTCACACTTAAGCATCTGTTCGCTGTGATATAAAAATGTAAACGGGTATTAATTTGTAACCTTTCCTTATTTCAGAAAGACGAGATAATTGAGACTTATTTGTTTCATACCTGCCCTTGCTTTGCTCAAATGCCTTATGGTGATCATAACTATGGATATGTCTGTCCAAATTCTGTAAAACAAATATTAAGAAATGTATACAATATACAATAATTCTGTGCGTTACTAATACGAAGTGAAGGTACTATCTTGTCACTTTCGAATGAATTTTTTTGTAATAATGCTTAACCATAAAGTCAACCTGTTCTCCAAATGTCTTCAAAATGTTAGGTTTAGTCGTCCATTTTTCCTCCGTACTGTTGTCCATGACTGCTTATTATCTTTCGTTATCTTAGAAGCACATAGAGCAAACACATATGTAGATTTCTCATTCACGCTGACTGGGGTAACATGTTTTAAATAATGCTACATATTCCGAACAATGATTTAGGAAGTTTGCATTCCTGCCACCCCCCCTTGGGATTTCCAGGCAGTGTGATTTCTAAATACGGATATGATTACATCTTGATTTAAATTGATATTAGTAACTACAACCGTCCTTCCAAAACAGCACTTTTAGAAAGTTTATAGAGAGTTCCGCTCCCCATCCACGTGTTGTCTGAACCAGACCACGTTGACCAGAATGATGTTGACTATAGCGTTTGACAGCGCTCTAACGCCATTGGCTACGACGCCTGACGTCACTGCACACTGATACCCAGGAATTTCAAGAATGGTACAAATTTTAAGTACATAGGTCATTTTATTTAAAAAAATTAAATGGAAAAAAAATTAAAAGTTGAGAAATAAACTTACATAATTGAGCAGCTGGCTTTCGTAGCTGTCAGTTGTTATTACTGACCCTACCGCTGGGGGCACTGACACAACAAGAGCTTGTATAGGTAATTCAGCGAAGAAGACAAACGCGGAAGCAGCTGGATACAGTATTGTAATTTTGCCTGTAATTTTGTTTCTTTAGTTGTGATACGAAATGTGTGCTGGTTGTGTGCAGAAAGAATATCCCGATAGGGTGAGTTCCTTATAGAATATCTTGTCCAGGGGAAGTTATGGTCATATTATGTTAATTTACATTTTTCAGTTTGAAATTTGAAAATTTCAGTTTGAAATCATATGTTTCCTTGTAACTATAGATGTAAGGATTTTTTTTCGTGTTATATGCACAGGGAAATACCTGTCTGGAAAATGGTTCATATCTCATGAATTTTCTTGGCTGCGCCAACTGTCACCAGCGAGACTTCGTGCTCATTAGTGACAAGACTATGGTAAATGAAGATGAGGAGGAGATAGTTACCTACCTGCGTGAGTAATATCACATCATAAAATGTAAATAACTTACGAAACATCTTAAACAAACATTTGAAACACAAATAACATTTGCTTTTCATAGATATGTGCAAGAACTGTGACCATGTCATAGCCAGACATGAATACACGTTCACTGTGGTGGATGACTATCAGGTGAGAATAGAAACAAGACAAGCTCTTAACTGGTTTTGCTTCATGTTTTACATGTGCATATATATTGTACACTGTACGTCATGTTGCGACAACGTACTGTAAAAAGTTGACTGTAAGAAGGTATTTTCAAATCCTTATGTTCAAAACAGGGTTAGTTTAAACAAAAATAAATATTTTTATTTTACACTGTCCTTAAATCAGTGACACAAAAGCGTCAAAATAATTCTGATGGCATATGAATGGGTTTGGTGAAAAACAAACTTAAACTTAAATGCATTGTTTTAGGATGAATCCTGTTACTTACTAAAAAAGTGTAATTGTGTTTGTTTTCAGGAATACACAATGTTGTGTATGTTGTGTGGAAAGGCAGAGGATTCCATCAGTGTGCTACCAGACGACCCCAGGCAAACAGCACCACTGTTTTAGAGTATTTGCACAGATACAGAGTCACGAAAATGTCTTCATGGTAAAAAGCATGTGATGCATGTTTTACATATGAGTTTTATATATGCTTGGCACTGGAGAACTACATACTTGCTGTTATGTATACTTCCAGTTGTGTATACTACTTGTTTCTAGAGGCATCTAGGTACACAGTACACATAAAGATACATGAGCTTAAGAGGTCATTCGTAAAGAGTAAACATCATTAGGAACCATTGTTCCTTAAGCTTATGTTCAACTCATGAGCCTACATTGTTTTTATTGATGATTTACTCGCTAACCTGATTGGTGAAAACTGTATAGCAGATTAGGTTTGAGTGGATTAACAGTGTTACAAACACAGATTTATATCCTTGTCGCTCTGTGACAAAATATGAATAAACAAAGAACGTGTTTGAATTAGGCAGATAACTATGCATAAAAAAAAGCCAAGAATAAATGCTTCTCATTTTGAATATGTACATTTGTATTTTGTATAGTGTCATGCTGTATTTCTAGTGTTAATGCAACAATAAAATCATTTTGTATGCTTTGTCTAAATAAACTAAATTCATTGTATGCTTATTAATGTTTTAAATAATGATGTACTGTGATGTCAACCACAAGGGCATCAGGTACTTAAGAGTACTTATTTATTCCATTAATATGAATACATACACATTCCAACATGGTGACATTTTCTGCATGATTGAAATGTTTGTTAGCAAAATACAGTACAGGAAGCATGAGGTGGAGGTTCTTATATTTATATCTATATACAGTTTAGATTATGTACAATTCTCAAGATGCGCACATCCATCATACCATTGTTATGGGTCTATACTAATGCTTTTGAAGTAAATGTCCTTCCGGACAAAATAGACAAACAAGAACAAAACAACTATTCTAGCTTCACAGCACACAATGAATTCTATGTTGTGGTAATGACCCAGTACCCAAAATCCCTTTCACTGTACATCCTTATCCTTCATGGGAATCCCAAAAACTACAAACCATCTTGGGAGAGACCAACCAATCTATCAACCCATGTTGCTGATATATTCAAGTAATGTTAATGAGACTATAGTGTTTTGAATCAAGAGTTCCTCGTTTAGTTTAAGGGTTCATTGTGTTTCACTGCAGTATTTCGGTAAGTTATGATTATTTACAGAGACTGTGTTAGTATGATATTACAGTACAGGCATGGAAGAGATTATACTTGGCAATTGCAAGGTTGCTGCCTCTTGATGTGATGGCAAATTCACTCAGTAGCAAGTAATAAAGCTACATCGTCACATACAGTTAACACATCCAATAAATAAATACATTCTATAGATGATATAGTTTACAGTACATACATTCCCTGAAATACATATATACACATGCTTGCTTGGATCATACATATCTATACATAGATTGATATTACATTGTATAGATAGCTATCGATCGAAACAGGAATTGTGGATTGGACTTCACTAAAATTGTGACCAATGGTTACAAAACTAAATGATTAAATATAATAAAAAAACATAAGGCTAGAGCTGTACCAGGTGCTCCCACGGGTGTTAAAACATGCATCTGTTTGACAGGATCCAATGATTTAATATCAGCTTCATTGTTTTCGAATGATAAACATTCTCACCGTTAGTGACTTCCTATTGTTATAAAATAAAACCTGACGCATGTAATGTAAATCAGAACGTAGAAGGGAAAAAGATCAGATACATTACAAATAAAAAACAGAAAAAATTAACTGGCACAAACTGGAATGTAAAAATAAATAGAAAAACTAATGAAATGCAATGGCTTTCACTAACCTTTGTAGTGAAAGTTCAGCATATTGACAATATTCATAAAATGACAAAAACACGATGCTTTCAAGTAATCACAACCAACGTTTCAGGTTCAAATGCCTGTTGTTTTTTAATCCCTCTGTTATCAAAACACCATAAAAGGCTACAGTTCATCAGGCTTGATATTGACATTAAAAGCTACTTTAAATGTTCCTGAAACCCACCTGCAAATTACGGACAATCTTCACCATCAATTGCCTGTTTTTCTCTTTATTTGCTCATTTTGGTTGTGGCTTTGCCCTCAGGACTTCCTGTTCTGACCCTGGTGCAGAGCCCTGATGCATGAATCAGTCGCAAGTCACTAATTCGAGGAGGTGGGGAGACTGAACTTGGTGAATGGCTGTGACCGCCCTCAAAACGGGAAGGGGAGGTGCTTAGCGAGCGTTGCAGAGAGGAAGAGGTGGTGCGCTGGTAACGAGAGGAGGAGCTGACGGCCAGCCCACCTCGCTCCTGCATAAGCTGAGAGAGGTTGTCCAGGAGATCTGTGTCACCCGTGCTGCTAGCGCGGATGCGGTAGCGTTTGCGCCTGGTGCAGAGAATGACATTGTTTAAAGTTAGCAGTAAAACTAGGTTGGTTGCATTCTACTTAAGCTAATACATAACAAAATAAAGGCACTGGGAATCGACATTAAGAAACAACTATTGTTGTCTTTAATTGTCACTTCAGAGTGATCAAGAGTACATAAACACATTAACTGGCAAAAGTAACACAAATATAACACTTAATACTTTCACTTCTCTCACCTGTTTTCACCACCTGTGCGAAGGGGCGGTTTTCCTGGTGGTGGCCGAGGAATAAATCGTCCGGACAGCTGATCCGGCACTAGTGTGGGGCTTATGGGTCTCGGTATCTTACTTTTGCTTGACAGAGGGCCTGAAGAAGACGACAAAGAAAGTGGCTCCTCCCCCTGCCAGTCAAACCCGCGGGAACCGACGGGGAAGGTAAACTTGTCGCGAAGCATTGCGGAGGGGAAGTGCTCACATGACAGTGACAGTGATGGGGAAAGTGGAGCCGGAAAACACCTCCGGGTCGGAGAGTCTGGGTCACGGACCGGGATGCGACTGGCTCGCGGGGATAGTTCACGAGGGGACGGTGGAGCCGCATCAACACTGTGTCCAGTTGTCTCGCCCTGGTTAGGGGTTGAAGAAGGTCCTCCATCGGGACAGCCAGAGTCACTCTCTACATCCTTCTCTGAGGCCTTAATAGATCCAATGATGTCATCTGCAGGATTGGAAGGCTGATTTAGGCTTTTATGGGCTATGTTAGCTGGCACATGGTTGTGCTCTTTTTCTGCAGGGTTGTCGGGCTGAGATTCATCTACTGTCTTCTGCTGTGACTGGACAGACTGTAGCACTGTACTGGATGTCTGTAAAGGGAATAGCATTAGGAGACAAGGCATTATTAATGGATCTCTGTAGGGAAAAACTGTTATACATCTGTTTTTCTCACTGCACAGTCCTCTGCATATGATATTTCCCCTGAGCCCATATTTTGGCTGTGTTTGGAGTTTTGTGGCAGATTCACTTTGTCTATTGATGTTTTTGATATAGAGCAATGTGTAAATCCCAGTTGCTGGCCAAAATCCCAGACACAGTGCTGTGGAGATGAACAACTGCAATGCACCCATAAACAATCACTGCTTATTGCTACACTGGGATGAATGCAAAAACAATGAATGACATCATTTACAAAATTTTAAAAAAAATAATGAAAAGGAATATTAACTTAGTCCCACATTTACACACATATTTAAATTAACTTCTTTAGCAGTTTCGATATAAAGTTATGGTCAGTTTTTTGTAGTTCTCAGACGTCAACAACAACAAAAGACAATAAAGAGTTATTGATAATAAAGAGTGAAGATCCTTCAAAAATTATAATTCATTTTATTGGTCAATTACACTGAACTTAATAATGTGATGTTTCAAAATCTACTTTTGAAGGTGGGAGTCACCTACCTGCTCAAGATGTGTCCTGCTGAGGTGAACCATTGATGCAGGCTGGATTGTGGGCAGTCTCCTTAGTCCAGTTAGACCAGATATGCCTGACAAACCTGGTAATCTGGCAAATGGAGGTCCGGTGTGGCAAGCACCTGTATAATAGTCTCCTGAGCCACTCGGGCTGTTAGTTCGCTGAGGCAGAGGGTCAGACCAGGTGCGAGGCAGGGCTAGAGGGCTGGAAGAACGTGGTGAGATCCCTGAGCGTTCCTCTTCATCAGGTTTAGAACCAGCTGAACCACTACCACCTTCAAGCTCCACTAGAACCCATTCCTGTGAGTCACCCTCTTGAGGAACCGGGCTGAGGTTGACGGCCACGTAACCACTGCTGGCTGCCCCCTCTTCATCTTCCAGAGAGCCCTGCTCCACCCGACACATGGACCTGTCCTGGGGCAGGCATGGCCGCTGTTTCCCTAAACTATGCAAGTTTACAAAAACAATAAAAGTGGTTATGAAGTCTCAAACTGGCTGATTAATTGACATTTGTAAGTAAGAAAACTGTTTAATACTAACTAGGCCTCTAAGAAACGTTCAATAGTGGGTTTAGGCTCAGGGGTCAGTCTTTTGTCCAGGCCCATGCTCTGACTGTGGCGCATCCTTCTCAGCAGAGGAGCTACACGGTCAATGAGCAAAGTCTCAGAGCGCACCCGTCTGGGAGACCCCTGAATGGAGCCACTGTTGGGGCTCTGATTGCCCTCTTTGCTTTGCTCCTCTTCACTAGCCACCTGAGATCAGACACACAAACAATTCATGAGTATTTCTGATCTTCACATTGTATGCAAATTATTATAAACTCCTGCATTAACTTTCTGACTAACCTTTCTGATTAGCGGCTGAACGTGGTTGAGGTTTCGGTCATGGGTCTGCTCCACATTCTCCCAGACATCCGCTCCCTGTGCAGGTTGAGCTGGGATGGGGGCGCAATTATCGGCCTCACTGAGGCGCTCGCCTTGAAGGACATCTTCAGTGTTCTCACGCTGCAGATCGCCGGGGATGGCGGAGGCATTGGCCATACTGGGAGAAAATGTAAGTCACTCATTTAATAATGGGCAGAGAATTGATAGACAGATGAATTCTAAAAACAGTGTGTCGCTTTGTAGATGTTGGCGATCTACCCCATGTATGCAGGTGTGAGGCGAGTCAACTGCTGGGCTGTGGTTGCCAGGGTTGCAACATTAAGTGTGTCTTCAGAATCAGTTCTCTCCCAGTCATAAGGATCATTTTCCACCACATTGTAGCTCTTCATACTGTTTTCAAATATTGACATCAGGAGCTGTGACACAACAAGATTTTGTGCTGGTATTTAAAAACATTGCATATATATTGTGACGAAAGGTCTTTAGGGAATTTATTAGCCAAATGCAAAGCGAATTCAAGTCATCGTAATATTTACTGTGTTGCTTTATTTAATATTCTTATTAAAATCAACATAAATATATCGTGAATTTTCAAAATGTCACCCATTGGTATTGCTCACGCTCACAAATAACTCAATTCAGTACCTGATAATCTGGTTTAGTATAGTAGTCCAGATTGGCGATGTGGTCGAGGAAAACACTAAACTCAGCTGGGAGGTGTTTAAGCATGAGGCGATGGTCATATGTCTCCTTCATATTTCCCACCTGTTCCTGTATTTACAGCAAATACCAGAATGAGATTAGTTAATTAAAACAAACAGCAGACAATCTCTTATCCATGAAGTTATGGCTGGAGCAGAACGTACTTTGTCCTTGACTTTCCTCCAGGGAAGCTGACCCACCATGAACTCCACAAGCATATAAAACAAAGACCACAGGTCATCATGTCGACCCATTTCCTTATCAGAAGAAAGGATGAAACAGAGCAGAATGTGCATTTTAGTGACTTAAGAATGTGTCTCAAGTGTAAAGGTATTTTTTATAAGTTTTATAATTTATAAGTTACCTTATTCTTGTGGGCATTAATTGAAGCATAACGGACAGTCCCTCTGAATCCTGCCACTGGGCGTGGCTAAGAAAAACAGATAAGATAATATTAAAATTTCACAATAGAACAATAGAAGTGAGAAAGTGATGTTTCCTAAATACAGCTTTAAAATAAATCTGTAAATACTCACTGGACGGACTTCTTGACATGAGTTTGTAAACTGGCGTGCCAAACCGAAATCAAGCATATAACAGGTTCGGCACGTAATGGCTAGTCGCCCCATGGCAAAGTTGGACTGATTAAAAAAAAGAAAAGGTTCGATTTAAGGATTAGGCAAAATAAATAATAGAATAGAGGCCCTGTTAATACATGAATTATTATCCAAGTTAAAAGCGCTTTTATGCCAAGGGCTGTATGCCAAGCAGTCTTACTGGTTTGATGTCTCTGTGCAGGAAGCCCACAGAGTGGATGCTCTCTATGGCTTCTAAAATTTGTCGGCCCAGCCTGAGCGTGGTGGAGACGGTGAACGTGCCATGTGTCATGGTGCGTCGAAGGTCTGCCAAGTTCCTTCCCTATAGTTCAATGTCATTGGACAAACATCACGTCCGGTTGTTGAATTTCAATAATTTTATATTCCTATGATTTCATAAAAAAGAATAAATAATCTGACTCCCTACCTGAAGCTCCATAACCACATAATTGAACCGGTCATTGCGTCCACAGCCGACAAAACGACAGACGTGGTCTTTACCTACAAGTTAAGAATTATGAATGTTAAACAAATCTAATACCATGTATTAATATGAAACAACATTCCTTTTGTGCCAATGTGTAACTGTTTGCTGGTCTTTAAAAATAGCTCATTATACAATATGCATTTGGTAAGATTATAATATTTCCATGTTTGTTTAATTTATGCTCTCTGCTCATTTACAATTTAATGAAAGAGGGTAATGCTGTTGGTGTTCACAGTTACCCTGAAGTCTTTTAAGAACTGCTACTTCCATCTTCAGAACTTGTTTGGGTTGCTGTGCAGACTCCACTTTTAAAGCTACACTGACCTGGTTCACCTGGTCCAAGACTTCATAAATCTCACCAAAACCACCCCCACCAATCTTCTTTAACTAGACAGCAAAGAAAAACTTGGAATTAATGATAAAGAAATCCAAGAAATGAAGCAGAACAATTTTAAACTTGACAGAGCACTGATTTTACGTAACAGTTTTATTTAGGCATGAAAAAACATGCTAGTTTTTTAGCATGCGGGACAGTATTTGTGTCATGGAATACAATGCTGTGTCATGTGATTGTCAGCATGCTGTATAATTGTCCGTGCTGATGTCAGAATTTCTCCACACACCTGCAGTGTATCGGTTGACTGACCTTCAAAAAAAATCTAACAGTGATGATTTAAACACACTGAAATCCTAAGGACCTTTAATCCTTAGTGTGCTTTTTCCCAGGTGTCCCGTTACTGGTGTTCAGCTATACTAATTTATCATTCTGCTTAGTAACAATCTTAAAAAGAAAATATCTGGCCCACTTAAAGAAACTCACCACTCTCCATCGCTCTCGGACCATGCTCCCCACAGCCAAAATATCAGCCTGCTCCCCT
>JAZGTI010009674.1:0-18547 GCA_036877585.1 Botia kubotai | reverse complement strand
GCGTCTCGTCTGTATACCAGTTCACCTCAAGTTGTTTTGTAAACTAGCTCAGCGCGTGTACAGTTTATTAGAACCAGCTCAGTATTGGCATCCAGTATTTTTCAGCAGTTATTTTCAGAACGTGCAGTTACCTCTGTTTTCCTCACTGTTACTATGGTATTATTGAGTCCCTCATCCACGAGCCATCTCATGCTGTTCAGCTCTTGTGCATCATTAAGATGTTGTTTGTTTCTAAGCACTTACTCCTTATGTTTCGGATGTTCTTCTGTTTGGTGACAGGTCTGCGTGCTTTCATTACTTTGTTTCTGAACAAAGTAATTATTATTTTTTTTATTGAGTTGTCTGCTTTGTAACATGTTTCTGGCGTCTGTAATTTGCTGTCTTCAGTGCTTTTTCTTTAACTTGTCCTCTCTCTCTCTCTTTCTCTCTCTTGCTTTCTTTCCCTTCATAAGCTGCTGCTAATCTATGCATCTAGCATTGTTTCCCAAAGATTGTGTGTAGCGAGGCTGATTTCATGCGATCTGGAGGACCAGTCCCGGTTCTGAAAGATCACAGAACACGTTTTAATGAATACAGGCCCGGCCCCCAGGTTACAGACTTATCAGAACCAAGATCTGCTCGTCCAGTCATTATACCACCAAGCAGTTTGTAAAGAGATAATAGATTAGCATATATGCATAGAGACAGAGGAGTGTGAAGTAGGGAACACCGAGGCAATGGGAGAGCTGATGCTGCCCCCTAGTGGTGGAGAAGCAAGATTACTTGAACATTAAATGTTAAAAAATTAATTTTTCGTCCTTATACCTCATTACGCTCGTTTATTTCCGGTGGTAGATTCATTTTATTGGCTTTGTCGGATTTTTAATGGACGAGTGAGTGTTGGATCACAGGAATGTTGAAGCCATACGCAAGTCTGTACGTTTAAAAATAATGAAGAAACTTCTATATGTGATAAATGAACAGGAGATGGAATTAATACACAAATGCTTTATAACATAAAGCTCTATTTTGTCTATATGTAAATGTGTGTATATTTCTAAATATGAAAATATGTAAACCTGTTCTTTTAAATGTTTCCAGACAATGTAAACGAAATGCGTTTTGCCTAAACGGACTGAAATCAGGTCTGATTTCAGACTCGTCTGTTCTCAAATACTACATCTCAGTTTTGTTTGTTTTATTTTTTTATTTGCTGAAACTTTTGTATTCAGCTTTAAATGACCAAAACAAACTGAAAAGTTTAGACTACACCAGCAGTTATCTCAGAGAAAGATTCACCAGCTCCTTGACAAAAAATTTTGTCGTCGTATTTGTTTGTGATTCAAAAACAGCAAAACAAACGTCCGGTAGGTGGAATAGATAAATTTGTTGCTTAGCCAGTTTTTCCTGTAATATGATAAACATAAACCCGGACACAGTCACAGCCTCACAGAAACAAAACGTTTATAAAACATTGTGAAAATGATTGAAAAGTCTATTTTGGTATTTTGGTACAAATGTAATTTTATCTCTCGCATATGCTTCTCATTTCTTTCTGTGAGCTGTTTTAAACATTGTGTTAATAGTGATTTGAAATCGATAAAACACACATGCGAAATTTTCAAAGTGGAGTTTGTAGCTCTGACGTCACCTCAACTTGCCTTATTTCTTTTGTCATCTCAAAGAGATGTGGTTGTCTTATCATCGTGTTTTGTCTGTTATTTGTGGGTTGTGTTTTGTTTTGTCTTACATGCAAATTAAAAAAATGACTATTACTGTACATTTTCACTTTTTTAAACCAATCTGAACGCAGGTCAGTTGCTGTTTAAAGCTGCTGGATTTTATGTCACTTTTATAAAAATGTAAAAACTAATATGCTTATTAAACAACCTGTATATGTGTATGAACACACACACAATACTTTTAAACAGCCTTTTGCTTATAATTATGCATGCAGGTTTTATGAACCAGGTTTCATATGCGCGAGCCACTAGTAAGACTAGTTAAAATCTAGTATACATCAACGTTTACTGGACTTTGACAGGAAAATCTTTAAAAAAGTCCATTTGCTTTTCTGTACACAGGGTGGAGGTATGCAAATACATAGTTTGACAGGCATGTAGGACATCCTATCGTTGCATTCAGACCGAATGCAGTGATTGGACAAATATTGTATGGTCCTTACACAGAACATATATATATCACTTAGTGTTTGCTATATGAAAAATTGCTTATCCTGCCGTTAAGTGATGACAATGGTCCAAAACAAGTAAAAAAGTTCTTTATTGAGTCACAGGTCAAGTCCAAAGGGACTAAAATGCATTACAGATACAGGTCCTCATGCAGCTCCGATCACTGAGGTGCACTGAAAATCCGGCCAGAAACAGAGTCCAGTACAGAGGATGAGATCATGTGGAACCATCATCCACTTCAAGCAGGTAAATCAAACACTGTTACTGTACTATCAGCTACTTGAGACACAGTTGAGACCACCACAGAACAGAGGGAAACACATCAGAACAGAGGAGCTGCGTATGTACAGTGTAAGATGCAGAACACAAAGACTCCAGCACAGCCAAACTCTGCATTTGGTCACAAAATAGGAAGTTCTGTTTTTTTTAAAGCAACACTCCTGTCACCAACTGACTGCATATGTTGTGTAACTCAGATCAAATGACATAATGGCTAAAGAGAACGTCTTCGACCAATTCATGTTCATTCTTATACAAGACGCGTAAGTTCTCTCAAGAATTGACTATAGTTCAAATTTAAATGTGCAGTTTGTGAATTACAATATAAAGGGTCCATATAATACTAAGCTTTTATTTAATTAATAATAATCGGTTGTTTATCTGAAACTTTGACCAAATGCTACACAGTCCCTTAAGCACCAAAACTGACAGAAGCAAAGGATCTTGGGTAATATGAGTTATATGTTCTGAACAAGAGCTGCGGAAATCAAGGTTTTCTAATCTACGTTTGGCATTTATCACGTGTGCTGGACTGCGATAAGCTTCTATAACAGCAGATGTTTAATCGTTAGTGCTGCCGAGAGGGCACAGAGCCACAGAAAACCATAACGTTTAACACCTAGCTTTGCAACTATAACACAAAGTATTGCTTTAATGGTTGCTTGAACAATCGCATGTTTTGTGCTGTACAGAAGTTTGTGTGAAACTGAGTGGAGTGGCACGGTTTGAAACGCATCCCTCTGCCAGGAGAAGCTTTTAATACCTGGAGGCGCAATTTGACCAGGTGAGAACATCACTGTTGATTAACTGCTAGTACATGTGGCATTTAAGACACATTTGTGTGGAAATGCCACAAATACAAGCAGAACATTTGTAAAAAGGGTCACTCAGAATGTGCCCGAGGCTTCTGCTGGCTTCAGGTATACAAACGACAGAATCATGTCATTCAACAAAAAACAAGAAACAAACAGAGAAATGATGATATCATCAAAACAGGTCAGTGGAATTTTAACAAAGCTGCCTAGATTTACAGACACGATGGCGACGGTTTTAAAGATCGTTCGGATGCGAGATGTGGAACTGCAGGTTTAAACTGATAAACGAGAGCTTGCGGTAAGGCAGAGAGAAAGTGAGAGACTGAATTAGTGCACGTGAACTGAAAGGGATGTTGGGTAAGGAACAGCGTCTCTGGGTGAGGGGGTTCTAGTCGGCCCTCATGCTAAGTTTGGATGTCAGGTGTGAGTGGCCTTGCTTGACCTTCAAATGAAAACAAAAGTCTCTCCCCCACACACACAAAATGAACAGTACAAAATAAAAATAAAAAGTAAAATAAGCTTGAGGCTTAGCAATCGCTCTTCCAAAGTTTGATGGTTTTGTCGTTTTCTAGTGCTGCTGATGCGATGATGTTTTCTGTGGGGTGGCAGGCGGTCGAGATCACAACGTCTAGATGGAAAGACAGCTGGTGTTATTTTCATATAATATCAGCTATTATACACTTTAACAAGTAACTTATGTCTTAGCTTGAGGTTTAGTCTACTTAAAGGGACAGGTCACCCAATAATGAAAATTCGTCAATCATTTACCTCACGTCATTTCAAACCTGTATGACTTTTTTTTTGCTTCTGACACAAAAGAAGATATTTTAATGTTGGCAACCAAACAACAGTGGCACACATTGACTACCATTGTATGAACACAAAACCACTGAAACATTTCTCAAAATATCTTTTTTTGTTTAACGGAAGAAAACGTCATACAGGTTTGGAATGACACGAGGGTGAGAAAATGATGGAGAGAAATGTTTCATCTTTGGGTGAACTACCTCTTTAAAACCTACCTGTGTGGCCCTGTAGTTTCTGTACGATCTCCTTGGTCTGAAGGTTCCAGATATAAACCATGTTGTCCTCCGAGCCAGAGACAATCCACTGAGAAGAGAAATAAAATATTAACACCATTACAATTTGTGTATTTAGTGAGTACAGTCTGAAGCCTGCGTACCTTTCCACCAGTGACCGAGAAATTAGCGAATATGCAGTACTTCTCGTTTTTATGACCGGTGTATGTTTTCAAGCACTAAACGGAAGAGAAGCGTGTTAGTTCGTACTGGTTAAAAACTATTATTCATGAAGGAAAAGGTTTTAAATGCAAACAGAAAGACGCCTCACCTTTCCTTTGCTGTAGTCCCAAAGCTTCAAAGTGCTGAAACAGAGCGCATGTGTTATTTTAAAGCCCACTGGAGAATGGAAGTCATTTCAATACAGTTTTTCTGTAGAACAGAACAGCAGGAAGACTGACTCACTTGTCCAGAGTGGCAGCCAGGATGTATTTGCCGTTGGGGGAGAATTTCACGAATGACACGGGAGGATTATCGTCATCTGAGAAATAGAAGCACAGTTATCGTCATAACATTATTGCTTTATTTTTCATAATGTCATTCTTACTGAAGGAAACTCTTTAGTCTCTTGTCTGGCCGGCAGTCAAGTAATCGTTTGCTAATGAACGTTTGAGTAACTAATATTTCAGGGACAGTAACTGGGTAAGATTAAGCTGGAATAAGAACTGATGTGAACTAGACTTACCAATGAGTGTTTTAAGGCACTGGCCGGATGCTGTATCCCAGATGCGGCTGTTCAGAAGTTAAACAAGAGCATTAAACTGTTATCATTTCTGACTTCTTCATGCATTTAAAAACAATCATTTTACAGCCACCTGTACTTACCAAAGTCCATCATAACTGCTGGACACAATCAATGAACCGTCTCTGTTGAAATGAACCTACAATGAAATGGAAGTAAATGTAAATATACTCAGTGCGATGAATTTAACTTGTATCTTTAAAACACGACACTGAACATGGTGATGTAATTGGCTAAAGCAAGAGGTCAAAGGTCAGGGAGACTCACCGCAGAAACAGGGTCAGAGTGAGCGGGCAGAGTCTTCAGGCACTTCCCCGTCTTAACGTCCCAAATCCGCACACTCTCATCGAACTGCCAGATAATCAATCTATTTATGTGCACCCTTATTATGTAAATTTAAGGGACAGCTCACCCAATGAAAATTCTTCCATCACCCACGTCACCGTATAAACACAAAACCACCGAGACATTTCTCCAAATATCTCCTCTCGTGTTCCACAGACGAAAACAAAGTCATACAGGTTTGTAATGACATGCGTAAGTAAATGAGGGATAGTCATTCATTTTTGGGTGAACTGTCCCTTTAAAGACAAACTGTAACTAACGGACTTACCGATCCAGATACGATGAGATTGGACTGAGGGTTAAAATTGCAGCAGAACACATAGTTGCTGTGGCCCTTCAGTGTCTTTAAACATTTGCCCTGGTGATGCAAAGCAAGAAAAACTGTTTATTAGCGATGTATTATTGACAGCCAATCAGAATCCACGCATAGCGTGTGAGCCTGTTAGCACGGACGCTAACATTGTTATCTTTGGAGTGAACAGGCCTTTAGTCTCACTTACAGAGCTCACGTCCCAGATCTTCAGGGTCTTGTCATCCGATGCAGACACCAGGAGGTTGGAATCGGAGGACCAGGCCACATCTGAGATACCCTGCAGGTGAGGGAAGACCAGGTGACGTCACGTTACTTTCTGAAGGAAAACCGGCAGCGAAATTCTGAATTCTGAATAACTCACAAGTTTGTGTCCAGATATCGTCTTCTCGAATTTTCCATCATATGCTCCCCATATTTTGATCAGCTTATCAGCAGCTGAATGAGAGGAAGAAAACACAGAGGTTGTGGGTTCGAGTCCCAGAGAATGCGCAGTACAGCCTGAGTGCACTGTGAGTGTGTACATGTAGAATATAATCAGTGTCGTTACTTACATGAGCTGGCAAGCCACTCGCCGCTTGGGCTGAACTTGACAGAAGAAACCGCTTTTGTATGACCAGCTAATGTGAATTTCAAGGTGTAGTTTGGTTTCACCGGTGCAGACTACAAAGTGTGCATAAAGAACAATTATTAGAAGCTCTTACACTGCCACACACATTATTGCGTCTTTATCTGCAACAATGCAAAATTTTGAACTTGAACTACATTTCGGGTTTGGTCTCTGTAGGGTCAGAATGTTTTTTACCTTACTCTGACTGGCAGAGGCAGCTGATGCTGGCTGTGTTTTAGTCGGCTCTGTGTCTGGTTTCTTCTCCTCAGTTGCCATGGTGACCAAACAGGAGAGAAGAGGTTTACAGAAGCAGGTTCAATGTCAACCCGGTTGTTGAATGGAGATAACCTAGTTAGTCTTTGTATAACAGCAGTCTTGGAATGAGAAAAACACACAAGATGGAAAATGAATTATCTGTTATGCAGCTGCTTCTGTGCAGTTTTATAAACTGTAACAATTTACAATAAGGGTCCATTTGTTAACATTAGTTATTACATTAGCTGATGAACTAACAATGAGCAATGCATTTGTATAGCATTCATTAATCTTTAAGATAAATTAATGCAAATACAACTTTATTGATTGTCCGTGTTAATTCATTGTGCATTAACTGATGTTAACAGATTCAACCTGTAATTTTAAAATTGCATTAGCGCATGAGGCGAAATTACCATGTACTAAAATTAATAAATGCTGTAATTGTTACTTTTTAATACCAAACAGATTGCGCAAATGGTATGTGCAGTAAACTTACAACACAACTGTGCATGTAAACACAAAACGCACGTGCTAAGCCACACAGTCATTTCTTAATTGATCATTACCGTGATCATTAACCAAGTAATAAACAAGTGTAACAGTAACATAAAACAGGGATCGGATCATTTTACAAACAACCTTTCGTCACAACTGACAATGACACTTTAACTAAACAGCCATCATTACACAGATAAGTCGCCTTGGCAAACACTCATGTTAAAAGCTAGCTATCATTTGGAGACCTCGTGTCTGTGTATCAGGAGGGGGTTTGTAAAAACACAACTGCACTTCGTTGATGCACAGCGTTAGCATTTTAGCTGCTCGGCTATGTAGACACAGGGCCTCGGGGACATGATGCATCATCTCTAAAGCGGCTCATAGGGGTCTTGCACGTTTTTATGTCTAATTCCGGGGTTTAACCGCGATCGTTTTAGTGATCCGTTATAAAAAATACATTAGTTAAAAGATTTGATAGATCTCTTTTACTTGCAGACATGCCTACTCTCGCTCTCTCCCCCTCTCTCTCTCTCCATACATTCAGACAAACAAAAGCAGCGAGAAAAATCGCTCACCCGCGGCTCCTGAGGTTAAATAATGGCTGCTTTCGTCTTCTGGGGTCCACCCGCGATTGGGTATGGAAAGAGATGTCGTGATTAATCGTGCGACAGTCTGTTTTGATCATGCAATGTGTTGTCGATATCACTCAGCGATGGAGGATGAGTGCACCGCAGGCTCCGGCGGTAATGTGGCAGTGACAGCGACTGCGCATGCGCTTGGCACGACGGTGACCCGAGAGGGACATGTTTTCAAACGCCATGAAAGTCTGCGCCATGTGGAGGCGTCGGCAATCTTATTTAGCTTGACGCTCCAGTGTAATTCATGTTTCATTCATAATCTTCTTGTTTTAAAAGCTGCAATCCGTAAACTTGTTTGGGTTTGAAACGACAAAAATCAGCTACTATGCAAGTACATAACAGATCAGTGTTTACCCCTATTCCCAACAGTAAATTCATAATAATGGTTTATAATTTGAGCTGTAGCTGGGCTACATATGACTTCAACATACGTAAAGAAAGTACGTGAAGTAACCTGCAATTTATGTTTCAAACAGAAATGGGAAAGGAGGGGCAGAAGTTACGGATGGCAGCTTTTAAATGCCAATATTTAAAAGAGATCTAATTGAGTAGATGTTAAACATCAGATTAAACGAGTAAGTGGTGATAAATACTGTAATAAGGTCAGTAATTTAGCAGCATATTCTAAATTATAATCTGAATAAATGTATCGTAAGAATTTTGACAGTCACAATTTCAGTTTCGTTATTTTTGCTGCAAAAGCTGTAGTTCAAATGATCGTCTAAACCGTGTAAAAGCTTTCAGAAACATTTTCTATTTTCTATTTAATTTTATAGTTAAACTTCTACTGAAGTAATGATTTTGCCTAAATCAGAGTCAATTATAGACGGAAGACGAGACGAGAGAGCTGGTTTCATTTTCCATAACAGACAGGCGGCGGTGTGTCTGATTTTGGTCCTATTGAAAAATCAACCCAGAACCTCAATTATAAATAGTTACATTTCACTAGGCAATCAATAGTCAAACAGATACCATAAAGAGAGCGAAAAGGAGTCCGACTAATAATATTAATATTGAACAGATGGTTTTCCCCTCATAGCTGGGAAGAGCGCGCCAATGCGCATGCGCAAAGCACTCGTCGTACCTCATCTCTGTGCTGCTGTCCAGCCTCCAAAAAAGCGACGAGCCACTGGGATCACTGTACGCTAACCCCTTCCTGGAGCCCCGGAGTGGGTAATATACAATAATATTATTTTGTTAACACCGTTTAGCATAGTAATGCGCGTGCCCTTGTAGCATTTGAATACCATTTAAGTTCAGTCTCGTGATAAGCCGTTAGCGAGCGGCTAGTTGTTTTCAACAAAGCGACAATACAACAGAGCGTCGCTAATATAACATAGTCAGATATGTTTGTTTATGCACTAAGACGTCTCTCGAGTTCCTTTGAGTCTTTAATTTCTCCATCTCGTGGGTTTAAGTCTTGTATCGGGCTTCTGGGAGGTGTTGATATGGTTAGTGTGGATGCTAGCTAGGTTAGCCAGCTGCAGCTGCGCGCCATCTTAACGTGAGCGCTAAAGCTAAAGCTAGTCAGCTGTTCTGTGGAGCGAGTTTACAGTATTTCCCTCCACCATACACACCCACACACACACTCATACAAGAGGCAGCTTGTAGTTGTATAATACATCACACCTTTGCTCTGATTCTATAAGGTATTTAGGCATTGATAATACGTCCGGAGCAAAATGCTCGCATGCATTTGCGGCGTGTTTCTGTTGGAGATGTGATCAGACGTGTTTTCAGTTCAAAAGGAACGTCAGTCTTACAGTAACCTGTCAGCTTGTTGAATGTGTCAATAGTGTTGACAAACTGAATACCTGTTCCGGTATGTGAATTTGTTGGCCTGCGAGCACAGCCACAATTGGATGTTACCGTACTGCAACTCTGGTGTTTGAAATAATGTATATGAATATCATTTTTTATGTTCTTTGGTAAGAGAGAATTGTTTACTATTGCGAGACCATTGTATGATTCAGAATATATCTAGACACTTGTTATAATTCATTGTGGCGCTTGTCTTTTAAAGCTCCTGCAATGGGATGTGGTTCCTGTCAGATGACTGAAGAGCAAACGGAAAAGCAGAAATAAAGAGAGCGCGTTGACGGCAAATAAGTCAGGATATTCAAACGCCCCTCTCCATAAAGTTATCCCCCACTCCCCCTACCGAAATGTCAACGGTTACTTCAGCAGTCCCCGAGCCTCCTGCAGTCACCAACCCCCCTCCCCCTGAGGTGACCGACCCCACCAAACCAGGCCGCAAGACTAACCAGCTGCAGTACATGCAAAATGTAGTTGTGAAGACACTGTGGAGGCACCAGTTTGCCTGGCCGTTCTACCAGCCCGTTGATGCTGTCAAGCTTGGGCTTCCAGTGAGTGGAGATGACAGGGTTTTATACAGCTGCTTTAGTGTCCATTGTTTGAATATTCATGAATAGTCGTTTTTTATTTATATTTGTGTTCTATTTATTATGTTATAGCGATTTTGTTTTCGGTTAATGTCAAAGCTCACAACTTACTGATCTTTGCGCTTGAATATACGTAATTGGAATTTCACAACGCAAATCTTGCAATTACACTTTAAATAGCAAAGATATACAATGTACAGTTATGTAATTAAGCAATAAACCACTGACTTCATCATCCATTTATTGGTTTTATGGTACGAATGGATTTGGACGTTTGAGTTCATTTTTACACTTGTGGTTGTGTTTGGTGGGCAGGACTATCACAAGATCATAAAGAACCCGATGGACATGGGCACCATCAAGAAGAGACTGGAGAACGTGTACTACTGGAGCGCCAGCGAGTGCATGCAAGACTTCAACACCATGTTCACCAACTGTTATATTTACAACAAGGTGAGACAGTCAGGAACCGTAACTGTACTGCTAGCATGTTTTGAAAGTGCTAATCTCGGCTTCATCTGGTTTATATTTGTGTGTTTGTACAATGATATGCACTGTACACATTTAAAAGAGAAGCTGTTTTTCATATTCCGTCTGTTTCATAGCCAACTGATGACATTGTGTTGATGGCACAAGCGTTGGAGAAGATTTTCCTTCAGAAAGTGGCCCTGATGCCTCAGGATGAGGTGGAACTTCTTCCTCCTCCGCCGAAGGGCAAAGGTCGTAAACCAGCTGGGCTGGGTAAGAGCACCGAGCTGCTATATATTATAATGATGAGGAAAAACAGGTCGTCATGTAGCTGCAGGTAATGACTGCTTTGCTAATTAGATAGTCTAGCGATTACTATTACTTGTTACATTACAAAAGAACATGCCTTTCGGAAATGTTCAGTCAAGTTCAAGTCAAACAGTGCAGTTGTGCTTCGTGTCTAAGTGTGATTTTACTTCAGGCTTTTGTTTGTTGAACTTTTGTTGCACATTATCAAAGTATCAAAGTCAGTCGATCAAGAAGCCGTCACTGTTGCATTATAATGTTTCCCAATCATGTAAATGCAGGCCAGCAGGATGGAGCAGTGTCCTCTGACTCGCCCACTTCTGTTTTCCCTGATGACACATCACCAGCTTCACAGACAGCGGTCGTGTCCCCGCCTCCTGTGTCCACCATCACGCCCAGCGTGCCAGCAGTGCAGAACACAACCACAGCCGGCATGATACCCAGCATGCCCCCATCACAACCCGCTGTGAAAGTAAGTCACATGACTTCATTATGTTTGTTGTTTGATATGCATTGGGCTGTAGCTATCGGGTGGAAAGATGTGGACTACAGGACCGGAGAGGCCCCACAACATTTAGATAAAGGGCCCTGAGCGTACTTCTGTAGCTCAACTGTTATAGAGCATTGCATTAGCAGCGCAAAGGCTGTGGGTTCGAATCGCAGGAAACACAGGCCTGCCTATGCTAATGTAAATACACTGCAAGTCGCTTCAGATGAAAGCATCTACCGAATGCATAGATGTAAAATGTATACATTGACCGTGCCTGACCACGGGCTGTGTGTCCCGCTGTGTGTGGTGTGTGTTGTCTCCCAGAAGAAGGGGGTAAAGAGGAAAGCAGACACAACCACCCCAAACACCTCCGCCATCACTGCCTGCCGGAGCGACTCGCCCTCCCCTCTTTCAGACGGCAAAGAGTGCAAGGTGGCAACCAGACGGGAGAGCACCGGCCGGCCCATCAAACCCCCTAAAAAAGATTTCGAGGATGGCGAGCTGGGCCTGCACGGGGGCAAAAGGAGCAGACTGTCGGAGCAGCTCAAGTACTGCGAGGTCATCCTCAAAGAGATGCTCTCCAAAAAGCACGCAGCGTACGCCTGGCCCTTCTACAAGCCTGTGGACGCAGAGGCTCTGGAGCTGCATGACTACCACGACATAATCAAACAGCCCATGGACTTAAGTACAGTCAAAGTGAGTCCAGTTTATACACACGGCTGTTATAACGCATCGCTTTCTAGTACAGACATTTGATTGCCGTGGAATGCCGATTTTGTTTGTGTATTTTTATGCAGTTTTATTTTCTGCGTATTATTTGTGTATTTGTTTGTTTATTATCGCAGAAAAAAATGGACAGCCGCGAGTACCAGGATGCACAGACGTTTGCGGTTGATGTCAGATTAATGTTCTCAAACTGTTACAAATACAACCCACCAGATCACGAGGTGGTCGCCATGGCCAGAAAGCTGCAGGTTCGTTTAACTCGCGTTGTCCTCTCTTCCTTCGTGCGTATTTTAGTTTCTGATCTGTTTAATGACATCACCTCTTCATGTCCCCTCAGGACGTGTTTGAAATGCGCTTCGCGAAAATGCCCGACGAGCCGGTGGAGGTGGGCGGGGCCGGCGGTGTAGGCGGGGCCGGTGTGGTCAGTAAGAGCACAGTCAGCAGCGAGAGCAGTGGTGACTCCACCTCTGACAGCTCTGACTCTGAGGAGGAGAGGGCCACCCGGCTCGCCGAGCTGCAGGAACAGGTGGGTGCGGAACAGGTGGGTTTCAAAACAAGGACCGAGTACCCCTAACCTGTCCCTGCTCACGTGACCTTCTGATGTGTGTCGACCTTCTGTTAACATAGCCCCTCCCACGTGAAGTAACTCCTCCCCCTTTCCACAGCAAACGTCTGTGTGCTTTCATTGGTGATTCTTTGTGTATTTGTAGAACTGCATTTTAGCCCTCTACCGCAACTGTTCTGTTGTCACGCAGCTGCATCAGTTGCTTTGCATTAACTCTTTGTAGTCTACATGTAGACCAAAGTAGATGTAACACAACTGTAGGATGTTAGTTGATACAGATTGCTGTTTATATATCACTCTGCTTATTCTCCCCTGCCGTTTGTTTAGCAGTGTATCTCTATGGAGCACCCCATTGGTAGCAGACAGATGATTAAAAACGGGTGCGCCAAGACTAAACAGGTGACATTGCTTTTCATTTCCCTGTCCCTGCCTTTGAACGCTGTGTAACGTTGTTTTAACGTTTAGTACTCGGGGGTCAAGCACGATTCGGATGGACGGAGACGCGGTAGAGGGTTAAAAGCAACAGAAATATTGACTTGATTAGATGGTGTGTTTTTATTTAGAAGGGAAGTGCGGAAAGTTGAGGCTGTGCTTTGCTGTGTTCCGGCTGGCTTGTTTTGCCAGACAGACCTGCTAGTTCCAGTTAACGATTAGGGGCTTACGTGCCTTTAATTCGCCGGAATTAAAATTAAATAACCTGATGTGACTACGGGTTATTTCCTTAGACTTTGAGCTGTGTATCATAAAGACGGTGTAAATCGCATAATATCCCGGTCATTGCTTAACACGTCTGTTTGCTTGGGACCAGAATTGCTCAATATTTTCTCTAAAAATGCCTCGTTTATTTTTGCACTATTGCACTATCCTGTATTGTTCACAGAGTAATGACAGTTAGTAGTGTGTGTTTTATCATGTATGATGCCCGAATATTTACTTCTGAACATCCTAAAAATGTTCGATTCTCTTTGTGCTGCGAGTGATTCCTTTGCCTCACTGAACACATCACTAACTCCCCGCATCACCTCCTCTCGACTCCCCAGCTGAAAGCTGTTCACGAGCAGCTGGCCGCTCTTTCTCAGGCCCCTGTTAGTAAACCAAAGAAGAAGAAGGAGAAGAAAGAAAAAGACAAGAAAAAGGAGAACAAGCTCAACATATCGAAGCCAGAGGAGAAAGCCAAGCCGGGACAACCAGCAAAACCAGGCCAGCAAAGAAAGGGTCCAGCCAGAAAGGCCAACAGCACTGTCCCTGGCAACAGGTTTGAGTCTCAACATCTGTGATTTATTTATTTATTTTGTATGATATACATATGTGGATTTGCCAGTTATCGGTGTTGCATATGAAAGTATTTGTTTTGTTATGGACTGTAAATAATTAAGTAAGGTGTAACAGCTGTGTGGATGCAACTGTGACAGGCAACCAAAGAAGGGCGGCAGAGGGCCGGGCTACGACTCTGACGGCGAGATGTCTCTTCCCATGACGTACGATGAGAAACGACAGCTGAGCCTGGACATCAACCGACTGCCAGGAGAGAAGCTGGGCAGAGTGGTGCACATCATTCAGTCCAGAGAGCCCTCGCTGCGGGACTCCAACCCAGACGAAATTGAAATCGATTTTGAGACGCTCAAACCTTCCACCCTGCGCGAGCTGGAGCGATACGTCAAGTCCTGTTTACAGAAGAAGCAGAGGAAACCGCCACGTGAGTGCTCATCGCTACTGCTCTCCTAAACTCTCATAGCTTCATGCTAATACACTGTTTGACTGGCGAGGACGTCCTGTCGTTGCATTCAGACCGAATGAAATGATTGGACAAACATTTTATGATCCTGATGTGTGTCTCTCTCTCTCTCTCTCTCTCTCTCTCTCTCTGTCTGTCTGTCTGTCTCTCTGTCTGTCTCTCTCTCTCTGTCTTTCTCTCTGTCTCTCTCTCTGTCTCTCTCTCTCTCTGTCTCTCTCTCTGTCTGTCTCTCTCTCAGTGAAGGGAGGCTCGGGCCCGTCTCGTCCCGGCGGCAGCAGCAGCTCTTCAGACTCGGGCAGCAGCAGCTCCAGCGGTTCCACCTCAGACAGCAGCGACTCTGACTGAACACTTTCTGTTCACACTTTTATATAGTTTTATTTTTAAAAACATTGTACGCAGTCGTGGTCGTTTCCCCTCCCAGACTTTTTATATAAAAAGACACAGAAGCGCGTCGTGTCGGCTTTTTTTTGTCCTGAAGAAATGAAAGCTAACGAATGGATCGACGGGATTTCCGCATCAACGCAACCGAAACGTTCAGGAAAGTTCTGAAGCAAACTCTTACAGTTCACATGCTCTTCCCTGGTGTTTTGATCACAAAATAAGTCATCTCGCCACAGGAGAGAACAGGAAACTGAGGGCTCTCTTTATATTTACCTTTTGATTCAGTTTCTGCGCCCACTTATTTTGTATTTATTGTGCTTTTGTTTTCTCTTTTGTACATTGTTGCTGTGGCCTTGTTTTGTTCCACTCGGCCCGTGCCAAGTTTGTTTGCTTCTAATTCTGTCCACTGATAGATGTGTGTGTCAGCATCATACCAATCCAAACAGTGTCACGAAGTAGTCGGGGCAACAAATGGCTTTAATTGGGTATAACAAACTTTCTATGGTTCATTTGGTCATTGTTAAAGCTGGATTGATCATTGTAAATCTTTATAACAGAATCTCATACTTGCTAGGTAATAGACATATAAATGCTTTCACAGGATCAAGTAGAAGTTTATATGCTGTTTATTGACAGAACACGGATGTCTGTACGCTAGAGAACATGCAGACATTTTCCAGTCTGAAAACATTGAGGTGAATGTACAGAATCATAAATGATTTCACCTATGACTGACATTTGTACACCAGACAGGTGAAAGATTGATCTGAAGGATCTCGCTGTTTACTGCCATATTGTCATCTCTCAATGTTTTCTGCAAATGTTTCGACAATGAATCAGAGTCTTCCTCTTCTGAACTTCATGCAAAATTGATATTTGAATGTAAGTCTACAGTAGAGCTTATTAATAGTATGCCGTTCTAACCAAGTTGGTTTAAATTTGTTCCTTTACAAACATTGTTCAGCCATTCCATGCGTGGACTGCTTTCTGTTCATCTCTTAGAGTAACGATGCGGTTTGTTGTTTTTTAAAATGTTGTAAGATACTGTAATGTCCTCTCAGTTTTATAAGCAATTGTACGCATTTAAAAAGGGATCTGGTGGTGTTTTTTTTTTAAAATACATTTGATTTACAGGTGTTTTGAAAATCTTTTGACTGTAGTTTCAGGATCACTTGATTTTGTAATTATCCTGGAGACGAAGCCAAAATTCATGAGGGACATTTATCTTTCAGACTAATTAAAACACTAATAGATGTAGTCAGATCTTAATTATTTTTAAGATTTTAATCAATTTTAATATTCATGATTTTGTCGTCGTCTTTTTTGGGGTGTGCACACAACGCTTTCAGATGAACTGCATATCTAATATCAGTACTGACCGAGCCCTGTCAGGTTTCCAAGACAGTTTTTTAAGAGACAGACTAAAAAAGAAACGATATATATGACAATATAGATAAGAGTTTATGTATACGACTTCATTTTTAGGCCCTGCTATGTTAAAGAAGGTTCTTTTTTATATTTAAAGTTTACTTTTTATCTTTGACATGCATGCTGATTTATTGTATTTTTCTTATGCCTTTTGGAGCTGTTTATAGTAATCATTCTGTAAATGTCAGTCATGGAAACAACAGAATTAAGAATACAGTGTGGGTAGATTTAGGGGTTACCGTGCTACGGGCCGGATGGGTGACAGGAAACTGTAGAGCTAACATTTGATGTCATCACCTACCTGGAATGTCTTGTACACCAGGCAATACTTTTTCATAAAATAAATAACAAAATACCTTTACTGTGTTTTTCCATGTGTTTCCATTTTAAATGATGCTGGTTTCAGCATGTCCTGTTTGCATTTTTTCTCAATTTTTATGAAATACAACATTCAAAATTTTGTTGAAATTAGTTACTATATAACTATAATATACTATATAACTATTTTAGTTAACGTATCATGGAGTGCTTTAGAACCTAAACATTATAAACGTAGTGAATGTAAATGTTAGGTTTTGAATTGCATGTAAAACGAGTTGCATTTTATTGCTAAGGACGAGTGTTTGTAAAAACACGAACATTGAAATACTACGGCTGAACACTAGATGGCGATGCTGTCCCATTTGCGGTGCAGGTTATTACTGGTGCGGTTACCAGTGAGTCAGTGAGTTGTATATTCACAGTTCTTGCAGTGTAACTACAGTGTTAGTTTAATGCAAGCCATGAAAACATGCCAAATAGAGGACATATACATATATGTTTATATATATATATATATATATATATATTCATAGAGATCAATTCAGTGCCCATACAAAATCTATTGATGACATTTTACTGTAATTATTGTAATCTGCTATCAGAGAAAGAATGAAAAAACATTAGTGCAATAGATTTTATGGGATTTACGCACATTTATTTTCTTTGTCCGTGTTAAACATCTACATCAGTAATTGTTTATATATATATATATACATACATATTACATACACTATATATATAAGACGTGGACGAGCGCGACCGGACCCCAGCTGCGATCTTACCAAGCGCGCGCCCTTTCTCCAGCCGCCGCCGTGGAGTCGAGTGCGCGCTCGCGGAGAAATCAAAACACTCGGAGCGTCGACGCGTCTCGCTCGCGCGTTTCTCTCACGGCCGGAGCGACACGACAGGAGAAAACGACAGAAGAAAACGACAGCCTTCCTGCGTGAAGACGTGCAGCATTTCCCCTTAAAACAAGTTTGCAACGCGAGTTTGGCTGTTCGCGGATGATTTCAGAGTCCGGAGAAGAAAACAAAACGTGGACTTATTGTTCAATTAAACCCTTTAACTTTGACACACCGCCCGTGGGAGACGTTTGCGTTCATTTTCGGATTTTGTGCACAGGAAAATCTCTTATTATAGTCCAGAGAGACGTTTTGACTGACAGGACGCGTGTGCACGGCCAGATATATCAGTTCATAATGAAGAAGAGGAAACTGAACTGAATTCATCTCAGACCAGCTGGATTTCACTTGGAAATAAACGTTTATATTGTGTTTTTGTTGGAATATTGCCTTGTTGATCGACGGCCTTGTGATCATTTTACTGCGCTGACAGCTGTATTTCTCCTCTCGGCACCCTGGCTGTTCATTTGGGGACGTCAGGTTGCCAGCCGTCTCGTTCATTTACCCTCATTCGGGTTCATCGGTGCCGGTATGGAGGAGTGGAGGCAGTGCGGGCGCTGGTTGATTGACTGTAAGGTTTTGCCCCCGAACCACCGGGTCGTTTGGCCCTCAGCTGTGGTGTTTGACCTAGCCCAGGCGCTCAGAGATGGGGTGCTCCTGTGCCAGATGCTGCACAACCTGTGTCCCGGATCTGTGGATCTGAAGCAGATCAACTTCAGACCTCAGATGTCACAGGTAACTTGAGTTTTCACCCATTGATGGGTATTTAAATATATAGGCTTGTATTTGGTTTAGTGGTTGTCAACTTTGTCAGGAGGCTCGTACGATGGATGACAATATAGATAGCAATATACATATTCATTCACAATGAAGAATGTGTGTTTTGATGAACGAATGGTCTGTGAGACAGAATGAAGATGTTACAGTGGCATGATGGCAGCATTGAGTGGGCTGAAGGCCATCAGCCTGTCAAGATTCATTTGGAGTCATGTGATTTATATTGGATATCAGAATTGGCTCACCGACTTGTGTGACATTGCACAGAACACAGCGTGTCATTGGCTACGTCGTTTTTAAT
>JAZGTI010009673.1:0-18547 GCA_036877585.1 Botia kubotai | reverse complement strand
AGGTACTGTAAACAGAGCAAGTGTTTGTGGACCTCACCTTTCCATCTTTGTTGTACTCCTCAAAAAACTCTTTTGCTTTTTCCTCTCCTCCATCAGTGAACAGCATTATAATTTTGTTGCAGTTCGCCCTCGACACGTTCATCTAGGAAATGTCATTCTGTATCTTAGTGCAAAGATTGTAATCAGCATTGTTACATACTATAACAGCCAACAAATAAAAAAACTGATACACAAAACGGGGTTTCATTTTAAATAAAACAATTCAATATCCACTCTTGTTGCTTATAACAGAAAAACATGCATACTCTGTATACATGTAGTTTATTCCTGTTTCAAGGGGTGTCCTAATCATTAGACGCCACAAGGTGGCGCAACATACTAGTCTGTGGCTTTTCATGTATGTGCAACGATTGAATATCCACAGTAACTAAATATTTAGTTAAAACTGTGCACGTCCACAGTATTTCACTTTTTTATCATTATAAAACAAACTTTATGACAACACCTGTTTTTCATAGATATGGATCCATTTATCTTATCTGAATGGTAAAAGTAAATAATGATTATGATAATGATTACGATGTATGATGTAATGATGTAATGATGTAAACAATCTTATTTATTTGTGTAGTAAAAATTGAAAGGGACAAAAGTAAAAAAGAAACAGGCTTAATTCCTCAACAATGTTTCTTAGCCACATAACTCAGCAACATAATGTAAAAATGTATTAAGAATACATTATCTGAGTAGAGCTGATCAAAAGCCTTCTTGAAGCCAACTTTATAGTCCGTGGTGCCATTTGCTGTGATCTTATGTACTGCCTCCTTCAGAATCTTCTTATTACGGACATTTGCTTGAACCAGATTCTCAAAGCAGGCGACTGACTTGGCTGTATTGTTGAACTGAAACCATACCGTGTTTAATTTATCAGTACAAATGCATGAACATAATTGTAACACACATAAAAGCACACGCACACACACAAACATGCGCGTACACACGGCAGACTGTTTTATGGGTACTTTCCACAGGCATAATGATTTTTATACTGCACAAACTGTATTTTCTATCCCCACTTACACAACACCCAAAACTTTAACCCTTCCCCTAAGCACAACCCTTACAAAAATAAATAAATAAATAAATAAGGCTCTTTTTCTCATAGGGACCAAAAAGTGTCCCCACAGGTTTAAAAAAAACCTTATGAAGTCAGTTTATATCATTTTGTTTCAAGGCTTTATTAGATTCTTTTAAGTCTCATGGCTCAGTGCCAGCAATACACTTACAGCACTTGCTAATTTCATTACTGTCAGGCTAACGTCACACAGCTTGAGCCAAGACATGAAATACAACCACAAACATATTAAAGGAATAAAAATAAAGTTCATTAAAATATGCATATAGAATTTAACTTATTTATTGTGATAATTGTGATATGTATGTGATATGCCAATAGTCTCACAAAAAACTGAATAAACGATTGCTTTTCATAAATGAACTGCATAGTGTTGGGAGCAGGGATGATGGGAAACATAAATAATTCTTTGGCCTGCCATCTCATTGGTGCCGAGCAAAAGCATTACCAAAAACGATACTTGGAGGCCCAAGAACACTGTTGTCTTCCAATTTTCAATAACTACTCGGCTACAGGAGACTATTTTGAAAGATCAACAGTTTGCTGTTCAAAGACAATCTCACGACACCATAGTGTTACTTGTACCAACACACACACATGTAAGACATTATAAAGAAATTCCATCTTTTATACTCACAGAGACAATGTTGACGTAATCATCGTCTGCGAGTGTTTCCAGCATCTCACTAACAGAAGTACGAATAAGCTTTAACGTCAGTCCTGATACACTTCCACTCCTACAGAGGCAAAAAATATATTTACACACACACACAAACATATTTGTTATACATGTATAACGTGCATAGCATGACATTCTATTTAATGCATCAAACAGAGATTATGGGGTTACATTTAGTCTTCTATATTTAAAGTTAGATATAAGGGACTAAAGTTAGGCAAAATAAGCTTATTTCTGTGAGCAGCTGTTTACTGTTTAGGCATTAAGCTAAACTACATTGACTGGCTAAGCCACACAAATGGGCTCAAATGGGCCCAGACAAAACCATCATCATTATGGCCAAGCAATATGTGCAATTAAGGCTAAAATATCTAACACAATAACGTTAACTAAACACATACCCCAAATATGCCACTTAGGTATTATTAAAAACATAATATATTAAATGTATAATCATTTATGAATCATAATCTGTATATTGCAGATATTGATCATATCTGTCACTTTGTTAAAAGCACCAATATAATGGATTTAATGCCAATCACGACTATAATGTTGCTTCATTCTGAATACAAAATATTAAATAATAAAATATCATAAGATGACAAAATGTGAAATTACAGTCTGTTTGAGGCAGAAACACTGCTTTTTCTGTTTATAATATCTGATGGGTCTTTTTTGCTTGCGCTTGTGGAAAAAAATCCACTTCTTCATAAAAAAAATGGATATTTAACAGCCTGCCAAAGATTTTCAATCTGCTCCAAGAAAAAGCCAAAAATTGATTTTTTATTGCTCTCACCTCTCTTTGGCTCAGCACCACATTGTGTCAGTCTAATCAGAGTCTGTCTCTCTCTCCTTCTGTATCTCTCTAACTCTGATAAATGGCTCTAATGCTGGACTAACATAAGCTCTTAAGTGGATAGTGTGGGAAAAAGTGAAAAAAATTACATTCTGCTGATCAACTAATTGCTCAACTAAAGAAAAACAGTAAACATGAACTGAGAAAGCATAACAGATGAGAAAGATTTTTCTTAATTTTTCTTTTATGTGCAGAGTTTGGGTTAGTCTGTTGTAATAAAAATGACATTTTATTAAAAAACAACAGAAGTTTATGGTTAAGCTCAATTCAGACAGCTGGACAAATGTACATGTGTGTGTGAACAGAGAAAGTGAAGCTGTAAAAGTAAAGTGTAAACTGTAAAACTCACGCATCAACCAGGATCAGCATATCTTTAGGTGAAGCTGCACCCTGAATATACCTGCAGACACAAGTACATACACAGGAAGAATAAGGATCTCAGACATGGTGGATAATCAGTTGTCTAAAATAACGAACTTAAGGAGCAAACAGGGATAAATTGTGCTTGTGCTCTCTTTCTCTCTCACACACGTTTTCTCACCAGGGCCTCCTGCGAACGTCATACAGGTCAATCTTGTTTGGTGTGTTCCTTGTGTCGACCCAAGGGGAAGCTACAGCAGATGGAATTATGGGATACCTGGTTTAATATGATTATTACAGCAGAGCTTTCTTACCCTTCAAAACCACTTTGCAAAAAAGAAGGAAAAACATTTTTAAGTAAAAATCTGTTTTTACTTAAAATTGCCTTTAAGGTAAAAGGTCCTAGGACTAATATAATGATAAACAAGTATAAGCTCTGTGAGTGCTGTATAATGAGTTGAGCAAGACCTTGAATATTGTATCAGTATATCAGTATAACTGACAGCTTAATGCAATGACTCAGTATTTATAATGTGTGTTTATGTGTTTGTATAACCCTGACTAATTATGCAATGTCAAATGAATACATATATGGCTTCTATTGGCCAGAAGCATATTTGAGACAATGATGGCATCACCCTTCTACATTTTGGGTACCTGGATGCACATCAGAGTACTTCTATTGAAAAACCGACCAGATAGTTTCTAATTTTGTATATGTATTTGCCTTTTTTTAATCTGGATCTCGTCCATGTAAAGCATAGTGCTAGCAACATCAAGATCATGGGTTTGATTCCACAACAACATACAGTACAAACGAATAATATGCACATTCATTAAAGTCATTTTGGACTATAGCAACTGTCAAATGATGGATCTGAATGTAAAGTGTCCTACACTTGTATAATTATATTATTACATTGTATATTGTTATTGTGGCAGACGTGCATATACAAAAGCGGCTTTATAAGACAATATATTTTTGTTTGTAATATCTGTGGGCTTTGTCTAAGTCTTGATTTCCTCTGTTTTGTCTGAAAGTTGTAATTAATATAGACTAGAATTAATCTTGATCAGTACAATGTTTTACCTGGAAAATATCGGGCCAGGCCCGTTGCACTGCCGAAGACTTGCCAGAGGAGGGAAGGGTCGTCTTCCTTGTTTTTCCTAAAGACCTCATCCAGACCTGCGGTCCAGTTCAGCTCATTCAGGATTATAGTGGCTATTACAAACACATACACACAAACAAAGTCAATTAAATCTTAGATTTGGGCAAAGACCTTTGCGGATGATTAAAGCTTATTGATTGGAGGCATCTTTACAGTTCTTATGAGATTCAGAAGTTCAAATGAGCAAGGCTACTCAAGAGTGTTCAGACAGAACACAAACACCCCAATCGATTGACATTGAACATCACTGACATTTCTGTGCACTGTTGCGCTATGATATATGTGAAGATGTGGGAGAGAAAGGAACAATGTGAGCAGAACTATTAGCTAGTGCGGTTCTAAAGGAATTAGAGGGAAATGGGAACGTTTCAACCAGAGAAAGTCTGAATCAGACACCATATCTGCTCTAAGTGAGAGCAATGCTTACAATGAACGTAAACATCACAACACAACAATGAAGAATCATTTTAATTGGTGTTCGCTAAGGCAAACGTCACTATTACTATTGCTCACACTTAGGTTTAAAGGTTAGTTTTATTTAACTGCCGTGTAACTTGTTTGACACAACTGTATTATAGATGTGAATGACTCAACAGACTCCTCCCTCTTTTGGGTGACTGTTTTATACAGCCATTTACCATCACCCATGCAGGCCAGACCCTAGCAATCATTATTAATGGGATCCATCAGCAGAACATCAACAAACCAACTCTAATGCCATGCCTCAACAACAGGGCCTCTGTAAACACATTTATCTCTCATCTTTGAACCTGACCCAGGAGACCCACTTGTCTCTTAGAGCTCAGACAATAAGGAGACAGCGGGCTATGGGTCTGGAGGGAATGCTGGCCGCAGGCACCTGTGTGGGTGACTGAAGTGCGTGGGTGGCAAGCCAATAACATCACTAAGTGAAGCCCCCTGTCATAAATCATGTGTTTCTACTTCTCTCTTGCTCTTAAGATTATATATTCACTGTTTTTGTCTTGGTTTACCTCACTCTGACTGTTCCTCTCTCAATTCATATTCTAACTGCCAATAACTGGCATGACTAGCATGAATATAAGTAATACTAAAATAGTCCCAAACTAGCAATGCATCTAAAACAGATGAATAGATAAATAGGCTTAAGTTAAACGCACATAACAAATCATAAATTACAGCTTTCGCCACCATTTATATACATTGTAAAAGTAAATGCAAATCTGAGTTAAACCAGCTGCTTGGCTCACACAGGTCCAAAATTCTGCCCCATATAATTTTACAATCATTATTAAATATGTTCAGACTGGCTGTGACTGCATTTGTGGCATTGCACAGAATTTTGTTTTTTAATGTGGACAGACAAATTACTTGTCATGTTGTGACTGGATAGGACATGCTGTAAGATTCGCAAGTCAGGCAGAGAACCCGCCGTGCCGTGGAAACAGAGTGTGTGTTTCTGATACATTGTAGGAACAGTGTGAGAAATCGTGAAAGCTTCTAATCAACCCATGAGAGGATATTCCTCCTCCACACACACACACACACACACACACACACACACACACACACACTCTTCAGGCAACATACAGTATTAGAGCTAAATTCTATCACCTGTTTAAGTTCTACATAATAGCATAGGAGACACTGTCTTTTGCATCTATATAAAACCAGCCTATAAAGACATTATAATTTAGGTCCCTAAAGGAAGTGCATTAGTGAATGAGATTGTAAGGGAATAACTGTTGACAAGCAACAGTGTGTGTGGGTGTGAGTGAGTTTTAGACAGATGTGGTTTCCACCCTTTCCTGTTGTTCATCCATCAGACTGCCAGTCTACAGCGTTAGATACCACACAAATCCTCATTAGTCAATACACACATACACAGGTTGTACTATATTGGTGCAGACATTTCTTGGACTTCCAATGTTTTCATACGAGGCTAATGATGTTTCCTGTTCCCTAACACTCACACAAGCCTGCTGACATTACAAGATTTTAAGTAAAAACAAGCTTTAATCTTTTCCATTAAGGATCACCTAAAAAGTCATTTTTAATGCTTCTCTCCATTTGTGAAGATTTTTATCCCCTCACAAGTACACTCAACACAGTAGGCTAGCTGGGTTATGGCATTTAACCCATCACAGGGCTCGCAAATTCGCTAACCCAACGTCCCGGACTATTGCGCTTAAATGCACGCTCGCTTTTAAATTTCATTTTCAATTCACAATCGGTGAACTGTGTATCAGTGACTATGACTATTACTATCCTCACGTGGCAGCAAGATTAAACGTGTTAGAGAGCGCATGTGCAGTGGAGAGAAAATCGCTGATGTGTGTGTGAAAATAAGATGCGCATGGATTTACGCAGGTATTTCAGTTCTGAAGTGGAGACCGATGCACAGATGGAAAAAGCTGATGGAGATGCTATGCCCTCAAAGTCGACTGGCATTTTCTTATCTGTGACTTACTGCGCCCGGGGAGCAATTGGGGGTTAGGTGCCATGCTCAAGGGCACTTCAGTTGCAACCCCCCAGTGCTGGAATCGAACCAGCAACCTTCTGATTACAAGTCCAACTCACTAACCAGTAGGCCACAACTGCCCCCAATAAATGACTTTATTGCATTTGTGGGAGTTTCCCTTCAGACTCAAAAATTATGAGAGGAGAGCATTTAAATGAATTACGCAACGTGATTTATAAAGGCTTGTGCTTATTTACAGGTTTTTGCACCATTATTTAACACCCAAAATAAGCACGTTTTAAACCATTTCGCTACTTTGCACTGCTATTGGTAGGTTGTGTTGGTCATTATGGAAATAAGATGTTGCACCTGTGTTCTTTAATGTGCACCTTTCGGTAAATCACATGCAGAAATTTTCACTGCCATTTGCACATTTTTGGAATTGCAATCTCATGCTAATTTGCAGTGTAGCAAATCTGTCCCTTAGCATTAAATGTTGACGGTCCCTGGACCATAGGTGCAGTGTCACCCAAAATGGCAGTAGCTTCAGGGGCAGGTTTACGAAAACATAGAAGGATTGTAGTTTAAGTTAGTTTCATATCTCCTTTTGTGATTCACATTAGTTCATTTTAAACTTGTGCCGAGAATGACAGCCAAGAAGCTTTGGTTGTTCTTATGTATGTGGCGTCGGAAGACCCAATGGTCCAAAAGTCTGTGCTTCCCAATTTATATATAAATTCAGGGTGAATTTATATATAAATTCAGGGTGAATTTATATATAAATTCATATATCTGCATATCACACCACTGAGACAAAGATATACAAACATACAGGGCAAAGCTTTCATTGCTAGCAAATCATTATTACCATTACACACAATATCAAAAATTTACATTTAAACAATATACCAAAATTCAGCTAAAAGTCAGCTGAAATCAGATCTTTATACTTTTTTAAATGCTAAAACATGCCTCTTAACTTAAGAATTGCTCCCATAAAAAAACAAAGGATTCAATTATTATCTAATAGCATTATGGTACCACCATGGTGCTGTTTATGAAGGTAAGAAAAAAAGACACAGATGCAGACAATGTTTCTTCAAGAACTGCTGCTGTCTGTGAGCTAAGCAGCTTTTTCTGACAGACTGTTCAATACAGACCAAGACAATTCATAGCTCAAATATCTGGTTCCTTTATAATCATGCTAGAGACAGAGGGAGAGGCTGTGAGAAGGAAGATTTGTTGACTACAGGACACACTTTCAGCTAAATGAATCAGGCCAATTATTCAACAGAAAATGGGACAGAGAAAACAATCTAAGCACTAAGAATAAAGCCAGAAGGACTAGTGTGACACACATGTGTAATCATGCCTGCTCTCTGTCTCTCACACACACAGTTTGAGAGTATCTGTGTCCATCTTGAGATTGGGTTGACAGCTGACACGCTGGTTTGAGGGAAAAACATGTTTTAATAAGACATGGATACAGAGATAGCCCAGAGCCTGTGATAACACACACACATATATATATAAACTAGGCATGGGAATTTGCAAGGACCTGGTGATATGATAATGTATGTTAACAATATCTTGGTGATGATTTCAAGCAAATTGTTATGAAAAAGCAGTGATACATTACGAACTTGTATTTACTTGTTTTGCATTTATCTGCATTAGACTTTGGTATTTTGCACAACTATATTCCTGGTTAAATTTTGAGTTTAGAATTTGGTTGGAGAAATAATTGCGTTTACTGAGTGTAATTGAGAACTACTGATAATTGAGTTGCCTACTGCATAATGCCTATTTGACTTAATTGACTCACAGTATGAAAAATACCTGCGTAAATCCATGTGCATCTTATTTTCATTCTTGGCATGGGAATATGAATACAGCTTGAGAAAAAAAATATTGCAATACTGAAATATACATTGCAAACCCTAATACACACAGGAACACAAAAGCAGACAGAAAGGATGAGAGACAAAATATTACCCAAAAGCTTTACCCAGCGGCATTCCTGACTGTCTCTTTGGTATTTGAATTGGGCTGAGCAATGCATTATGGGTAACCGATGTTTCCAGATCAAGTGAAAATGAGGGTAATTTGAAGTGAGTAAAGATAAATAAAGAGAGACAGAGACGAGTCATGTGATGACTGTGGAAATATCACATCACAACTCGTTTGTTTGTGACACAATGACAAAAGCAAGACTATGGGCAGCTCATTAACAAGATTATCAGTTCCCTGATGTAAGATGTATGTGAGCAAGATGTATATAGTCAGATTTGAACACCATATTTGATGTGTAATATACACATTTAAAAATACACATGGAGAGGGGAACTGGACCAATGAGACTTGGGCTCACTAATGGTGATACACAATGATATGCAATCAAAATTTAACAACCATGCAACCTATATAATCAATTGTCTTTGGATATATATTAGGATATCAATAGTATGTGTTCTATGCATAGAATGCCAAGATGAGCTACTACTGCATGCTAAAATGTGCAGCAGAGCACATTTAATGGAAAACCGTGTCCCATAATGCATTGTGCTTGGCTTGACCTTCCATTTCCAGTGCAATCTATGAACTGAAAGCAACATCACCAGAAATTTACTAAAAATTAAGATAATTTTAACACAAAATTGGCTTTAAGTGCATTATAAACATGTTTGTTTTAGATGTAAACAGAAATACAATTGCCTAGTTTCCCATGCATTGTGACGAGATGAAAGTATGTGACAAAGTCCAATACATAATAGGTTTTAAAATGTTCAGCTTTGCATAATGCATATTTTCACATATATTTTTAAAAACAGAACATGGCATAAAGTATGTTATGCAGTAAGCAGTACACTAGTATAAATATGAGATATTACACAGTATCTTCACACACACCTGAGGAAGCACTATTTTAAAGCATTCACACACCTTGAGAGCTCCCGTGAAAACATCTCATTTTCCGTCTCTCTTACTTCCTGTCTTTACAAAATCCCTCTTTCTTACACACCTTTGTCCTCACACCTTTTCACTTCCCCTTCTGCCTTTCAAAGTCTCTCCTGATACATTAAATTGTAGTTATTCCTGAATTTAGCCCTTGTAACATCCGTTTAATGCGTGACTTCATGTCAAAGAAACACATTTATAAAAGATCACAGGTGTCCTATCTGAGATCACGTCTGCATTTGTGAGATTTCACATTCACTCAAGCAGAGTAGGACACATGGACCGAACATTCTTTGTGTTTATAGATGCAGCAAACGCACACACAGAGCTAAATAAAGCTGTTTGGCGCAGTTTGACAGCTTTGTGGACGTTCACTCTAATAGATTGCACAGGCCCTTTTAGGAGTGACCAATGCCAACTGATGCAGACTCACCAATAATGGGTAGTAACTAGCTAAAATTAGTGACTTGTGAATTACTAAAGTGAATTACTAATTTGACTATATTTTTCAGTAGCAGGACTTAACTGTGTTCAAAACAGACTACAAGCTACGTGACAAACTTTTTTCACATCATATTGCAGACATGCTTTTAAAAACAAAATTATAAATCAAATATGCACCCTTGAAAAGTTCACTCTCTTTTATGAAATATTGGGCAGTCCAACTTATTTAGAGAATAATTTTATTCAGACAGTTCATTTAAATATGTTTTTAAATATGATTCATATACAAAATATATAAACACATTTACAATACTGCTGTTCATTGCTATATAAATAATAAATAATTTTATTATTAAAATATTAAAATTATATTATATAATATTTAATATAATTTTAATGTATGTTAAATTATATAAAATTATTATTATTAAAATTATAAAAAATTACATAATGTTTTGCTGGGTTGTTGGGGCACTCACAGTTTGGGCATGCTGTGTTTGAACTAGACTTACAGCCATTTTTTGGTTGTCCAGAATTGACAAGCAATAAGTTGAGTTGTGATAAGATTGTAAACCGATTTTGTAAACCGATCCGTTTAAACTGACATGTATAAACCGATTTAAAAAAAGCTCACATGCAAAATGAGTGGTCATCAGTGCGTGTGTACTCACAACCCTCGTAGATGTCAGTGGGGATGTGCACAGCTGACGTGTTGTATGAAACTGGCCGTTTGAAATCAGGATCTTCTTTGAACTCTAGTCTGATCCGGTCCTGAGAGGGGGGTGTTGCTGTGTCATTAATGTCAAACTGGGAACATAAAAAAATATGCAAAAACAAAACAGAGAAAACAACCTTTATTTAGTTTGGATAGCTAGATCTACTAGTATATCTACAATGCAAAGGAAGTACATGCACAAATGTATAGAAATTGTCTTACCTTGTCCTTGGCATTATAGTAGATGGTTTCTTTCACCTGTTTGACAAAGAGCGGTTGAAGAAGAGCTTAGTGTGTTTTTAAGCCAGTATGTTTTAGAAAGTTCAAAAGTTGTAAAACAATTAGAAGGTTTTATCTGAAATATGTAGACTCACATGAAATTTATACAGAGGATTTTAGCTTATTATATGCTGTGAGTAAATATATTGCTTAATTTTTGTACTCAGCAGTGATGAAGATTATTGCTTTAGGGTGCGTGTGTGTGTGTGTGTATCTCCTGGGGTTGTTCCCCTCAAACTGTGAGGGCGCTGTCAGGACTAGCAAGAGTGGGGCGTTAACAAGCTAGCTCACTATCTGACTAACGGTTGCCTGGGAGACACAAGAGTGGATCATCTCCGACTGGTGTCACCTGCCCCACTAAGTTAATAGCCATGTGGAAGACACTGATTTTTAAACTGTAGTATACTAATCGTGGAGACATGGATTCACAGCTGACTCCTACATGGGATTATTCCTGTGACCTTGAGATTGGGTTTTTAACACACTGCTACTAGCATCCTTTTAGTAATTACAAAGAACAAAAGTCAGGCCCTGTCAGCTGTACCATAGGACAATTGTGCTCATAAGAAATGCTTGAAAAAAGTGACAGAAGGATGGGCTTTGAAAAACAAACAAACAGAACAGAATAAAAAAGCATGTTACGTCTAGATCGCCCTTCCATTGGTGCTCCTTTTGGAGGTTCTCAGCAGCCGTGGCCAATGCCTACAATACATAGAAACAGACTGTTATACACATATACAAACATTTATTTTAAATAAACATCACATCAGAAACAGACATCAAAAGCCATTAGTCTTGTTAATTCTGTGAATGTAATCCAGGGTAATCTCAGGCTAACTCCAAACTATCTTAGAAAACCTTAGAACTATCAAGAAACTTGTTAGTTAGCAAAAACATTCATTTATCATGGCACAACACCAATACCACAATGATTTATTTCATCATTCTGTAAATAATCAATTTTTTGCACCCGTTGCAGCTGTCCCACATATCAAAGAGTTTGGTTTATACATCAAACAAAACTGAATGAGAAAATAAAATAAGACATTTCTTTCAAAATGACTTACAGTCAGCTTTTACTCTAGATTCTCTGCCTATGAGAAAAGCCCTCCATGATGATACGCTAAATTTAAACACTAGCTCAGGTCTAACCCATGTCTGCTCAACTGATTGGGTTATTAACAGTATAATGGCACCATTTTTAATATGGCCCATACTAAATGCACTGTATGCCTAATTTCCCATGGGAACTTTCACATTTCATTGCCCAAACTTTTTTCTTTACGTATTTTTACAGCCTTTGAAGATGTGAAGATTAGGGGTTGGGGGTGTCAAATTAATCTTGATAACCAGGGGACCAAAAGCAAATTAAGAAATTCTCATTTGATGCTTGGCGACACAGTTCACACTTTGAGGTGAGACTCTGAGAAAAAAAATAAGACATCAGGAGTCATTTATAATTTCTCTGCAGTTTGTAATGAAGTCAGAAATGTTAAATATTCAGCGCGAGCATTTCAGCACGATGGGGTTTAAGGGTTCCGTCCAGAACTGTCATTTGAGTTGAGATTGTTATGTTATGTTATATTATGCTACCTTCAAGTCTTCCTTACGTAAATCTCCTACTTACAAGAATAGGTTATGTAATTACAACGTGTATGAATAAGTGACTTGGTACAGAAGAAAATGGAGACACTGGGCAAGAACATACTTCCTGCTCTTTTTTTTCACTTCCTGAGGTGTGGAGGGTGCTTGGATGCGTTATGTATTGTATAATTTTTGGGCTGCCCCAGTGAATTTTGTGGAATATTTGTGTTTTACCTCTCAAACCAGCAAACTGATTACAATATTCTGGCAAACTTACAGCTATTTTTGAACTAACTGTAACTAAATTGTACAGAAAACAATGCCACTTTGCTTCCAGTATTATTTTTTAAAAGAAGATATGACCTCATCGTGGAGTTCATATGATTTCATATTCATCATGAAATACAATCACTCTGACAAGGCATTTAAACTTGTCCTGACATTAAACATCAATTTGATATTGTGGCTCCAAGCATAAATGATATAAGAAGAACATAATTAACACTATTAAGTCAATAGCCAACATAAACATTTATTGCACAATTGTGAGAGTGCCTTGATGCCTTTGTTCATTGTAGGGACACAACATAGTAGATATTTGCCCCTTTGGATAGTTATTAACATTGGCTCCTTTACAATTTACATAGTTACTGTGAGACCAGAGTATCTCTATTACAAAAATAAAAATATTTTTTAATCACTCATACCTCTAAGGGAAATGAACAAATAAGTTACACATGGCTAGACGATGAAACCCCTCCCCCACTTCAGACATCCCATAATAACCCATTGACCTCAGGGTCTATGCACTTCAAACAGTCTGATGAGCTGTTGCCATAACAACCCCAGTGGTGTGGTCTCATTAGAGAAGGCCAGAGTGTGTGTTTGGTTTAGCGCAGCATCCAAGGAGGGTTATCAGTGGTTCTCAAGCAATGACAGAAGCATGACAGAAGCTTTGATTTTTAAATCAAAACCCACATTGGTGTCCAAACATCTTGTCTCATGTAACCTCCTAGGATGGCCAAGAGTACCACAGTACTCAGACGTGATACTCAGCAATAATCAATAATGATGAAGAAATCATTTGATATGATAATAATAATTGTATTTTTATGCAATTATTGCATAACTTTCACACAAATCAAAACCCTTATTTTTAATTTTGCAATTTCCTATTATTTTACTCTGTCAGATTTGATAGACAGCAATTTGCATTCAACACTGTTAACTTTCGCCTCAGTACAACAACAGCACTCAACACACAAATTAGAAAGAATTAAATGGCACACACAGAACGAATTCTAGCAGTACAAATCAGCAAGAAGAATAAAGTGCATTTTAAAAACGTAACTTTTTAAACTTACTCCAGCTGAACTTACTCAGAGTACTTGCTTGATATCTTTTGTGAACTGCACATGACTCTAATTTCTTTTCTTCTTACTCTTCTCCTCTAACAGTGGCAAAAGTCAGGTCACCTGCCTCTTACATAATTTCCCTAAGTGCTGAGTAAGGACAAAGGTCAGACTGGTTTCAGAATAGCAAGTAAGCTAATAATACAACAAAACTCAAAGCATCTCATCCTTCTGATGTGAGTGACAGTGAAGGGGAACTAAAAAGCCCCATAAAATCTATAACACCACTTTGTCAGCAACATTATACTTCTGTCGCTAATTAGTTGTGTAAAGTAGCTCTCAGGTACTAACACCTGTACGTGCTGAGACCACAAACATCTGCTGCTGCTGTGTGTCTACCCTTTCATTCCCAGATCCTTAGAGAGATAGATAAAATGAAATAAAAGAAATCACACACACACACACATCTTGACACATGAATAGAAACTGGGGCTAATGTGTGCCCTCTGGCTAGACTAATTACATCACTAATTATAGCAATAATTCAATAATAAATGCATGGATCTCCTTTGATGAGGCTATTACAGACGTGAAACTGCATTTAAAACATCCAGTCCATTCATTGTCTGTGTATTATAAAGAGTTGCCCAGCTTGCGTATTTCTGTATGGAAGGGAGAGCAAGAACAGCTCTCATATTTCCCATTTAAAGAGGCACATTTTGCTGGCCATTGATGAGCCTCCCAAACATCAGCCAATCAGCCTTTGAATCCCGCCACAGTTTTAAAGAAAGATAAAGGAAATGGCGTGAAATGCTGCAGGGTGGATTTGTCATCTCACCCTCTTGTCACAAACGTGTCACTCAACCAAGTTAGTTAAAGGGGATCTGTATTCTTTCTGTTGTTATTTTTGTTGATTATTTTCTAGTTTCAACAGCTGTTGGCTAGTGTGTATACAGTAATTATTGTACGTTCAACAAAACATGAAGGCTAAGTCAATAGATAGTAATCTAAATGAGTGTGTGTTTATGTTACTTTGTCTTCCAAAACAAAGAGACATGTGACAGCCGGAAAACACACTGGACACACACAAATACGCACACACACAAATGTGTGATTCAACAAGAGAAACTGAACCTCTAAACCTCATAATCAACCTCTCTAAAAATGTAAATTAAAGGTTTAAAAATCAATAAACCGAAATATGGTTACAATATTTAGTTTTCACACCTCTCCGTACAGTAGCACAGTCTGAGTAAACACAGATTATAAATAAGAGACTATGATGATCCCCATAAATGATTATCATGTTCATCCTGGCAAAGGCTGATGGGAAATGTAGCAATGTTGGCTTGGTGCAGAGGAAACTGAGCAGGCTTGGGCGAGAAGTGTAAATGAAATGCAACAGGAGACATTTTGGCTCAAGGTTGTCTATCCTTACTGGGGATATACCTCCTGTCCCTGTTCCAAACCTAGCACATAGAAACTGGCTTCTACTCTTCAGCATACTGAAAGGCAGCCTTGGGCCATGCTATCAAATCCACACTACAACTACAAGGGGTTGGGTTGTCTAAACTGAGTGGATTAAAGGTTAGCAAAACATGAAATCACCTACTTTCTGGGGACCAGCCAACAGTCCCCTTGAGAAAAATTGTTTAATAAACATAAAAAATGTTTTGCAAGCAATGAATAAAAGTAATAGTGCTCATTAAAAAAGTTTTCCCCATATTAAATAGAATCTATCTCATTAATAAATGTAGATATATATCTGTACAACCAAAAGACTTTAAATTACATGTCCTTTACGTTATAAAAGAGTAGTTCTTCTAGGTATTATGCACTGTACAGTGCATGTATCCACACACACACACACACACACACACACACAAGTTAATTTATGGGGACTTTCCATAGAATGACCTATAATGACCTTTATACTGTATATACACATATATACAGCTTCTCTATGCTGCCTCTATACCGCATGCTCCTAGCACCCTATTAAAGCTCCCATACAGGGTGTTTAAAAAGAAGTGAACATACTGTATCTCCTGATACAGTCCCACTGTGGGTGGACAGCACTGTAATTATTTAGCTACATCGTTTTAGATGGGAAATTAGTTACCGTCAGTTCTCACACTCTCATTATGTCTGATATCAGGCTGGGGATTTATCAGTAAGTTATCGTGAGCGCTCCATCATTAGTTTCTTAAGACGTCTGTTGTCTGAAGAGAGGAGGTACCTTACCAACCAAGTATCATGGCAACCAGCAGCCATCAGGATCTGTTTATGCACATTGCAGTAGGAGATGATGTATCTGGTAACTGTATTTACTTATCTCAGATTTCATTTATGCTGCTTTATTACTTCACAGTTTTTTACATGCAGTATCTGTGACAGCCATTTGTCTTGTGGCAATCACTGAGTGCCTATGGCTATTGTATGTTCGACGTCATACCCTTCTTCTGTCCTTGAAGCCCGCACTCTACCTTATTACAATGAGTGACTAATTTGGTTCATTTCCCAAGGTGCACTTCACCTTCCTACAATCTAATCAGCCAGTCTAGACTTACAGAAATTGAGTAAGACTAGGACTAGTGTTGGAGTTGGGAGAATAGATTACATCTAAATCTAACTTCATTATTTGCAAACACATCCTGGTATTTATAAGCCTAAATGAATGAAAAAGAAATTGTATTGCTACATCATGCAGCAGGTAAAGGCACGAGGGAGGAAAGATATGCATGATAAGTGTATGGAACTGTAACCAATAATAAATGAAAGATGATGTACTGAATGCATATGTAAAGTCTAGGTATTCCAGTGGGGGCGGTTAACTAAAACTGACCTTTCATTCCATCAGTAGTAATAGAAACCAAAAAGCTAAATTATTTATAGCTTAAACATCAAGTAGTGGGGTAAAGACAGTGATATCAAACACCATCTCTGGACCAGAGCAGTGAAAGAGAGGCCACACATGCAATGACATACAGTACGACACACACTTAGAACACACACAGAGAATGTTGTTCTCTCGAAACACAATTTGAAAATTACACTGCAGTAGTGGAAACAGGTATTTAAGTTTTTAGAAAATGTAAATGGTACCGAGGTAGTTACCAAGGTATGGAAGTCCAGGAATTTACCTATTTTATAACCCGTCATGCGAAAATCAAAAACCTTTTTGACTCTTTCACTTTTTGACTCAACAGTCAATAGTGCATCTTTGCAAATAGTGCAAAACAATACAGAGCATCTCAATCAGTTGTGTGTATATTACTGGCTCATAAGAGTTACTTGACTAAGCTTGCTGGTGGCATTTCATCTCCCCTATCAAAGACCTTCAGCAACAGAGCAATATCTGTCGATCTTTCTCCTCCGTTATTTTTCATGCTTTTGATGCAACATTTAGAGGTTGCTTTCTCAGATCACCGCCTTATTCGATTAACAAAAGAAAGCGTTTATACTTTGATACACACACATACAAGGTGTGTTCCAAAACTAAGCAAGCTGCCCACCTAGACATAATTTTAAGTCATTGTAGACAAAGCAAATGCTGTTAAAAAATATATATAATTTTATGCCAAATTCTAAGACAGAAATGCATCCTTTTAAAAATTCAACCCCAGAATGCACTGCAACAAGTTAGTGATAAAAGCCGTTTTAATTTAGAAAATATACTGATTTATCTATATTTATGTGTACTGTATGTTAGGCTTACTGGAGTACTGTTGCTAACATCAAACTCTACTTTAATTTGATGATGTGGCATCTGTTAACTCACATGAACAGTGCAGACAGCTGCTGATGGACAGCTCCAAATTAAAAGATACCTGCTGATCAACTTTACCGAGCCAATCAATCAATCAATCTAATCCAATCACAGCATCCCACAATCACATTTTGCCTCAAGGTCAACCAGGCTCAATACAGCTGGCCTGCATAGATATCAATTAGAATAAGACATAATCTGTGGTCATCCTGTGCCTGAAGGGTCAGTAAAGAGCAAAAGGAATGTCATTTTTGGCATGAAGTCTGGTTCATAGCTGATTCTTGCCAAAAACCACAGGAAGAAGCTGCCTGACTGGCAGGTAAAGAGACGTAAAAAAACATGATGTTATGAACAGTTGTCAGAAAGAATTAGCAGACTTCTAGGCACAGGAGCAAAATAATTTGACAAACACTTCCTAATTTTACTCGTTCAACTCTTCATGGCTAAAGACACAGTCACACACTGTTATGCTTTTAATTGGTTATGCTTTTAAACCCACTTCATCTATAATGTTTCTGAGCTGAATGAATGTAGCCTCTACTGGAAGCTGTGCTATAGAAGCAGCACGACACAGGTGTAACACAGGTTGAATGGACTGTGTTGTGAGTCTTACCTACGCTAATGCACACTAATGTTTAACTATAATATAAAATTAGCCTAATTTAATTAACATAAACATGAGAAAATTTGATTCTTGGTACAGTTTACTTAATGTACGGAAGCGTAGAGCTGCCACCCAGGTAAAAAAAAATCTGAGCTTTATCACGTTTGTACAATATACTTTTCACGTTCTTACAATATAAT
>JAZGTI010009672.1:0-18548 GCA_036877585.1 Botia kubotai | reverse complement strand
GGGTGGCATTATTCTCTAACTTCCCAAGAAGGTCTTTCAGAGAGTCCTGCTCAACACAAACCATAAAATCATCCCTCACAAACAGAGATTGTCTGTAAGTCAGCACTATAAAAAACTGCCTTGTAAACACAAGTTTAACGTTACGTTTCAAAGAACGTAAAAAAGCTTTTCTTCACACCTGTAAAGAGTCCCAAAGCAACAGAAGCTGTTCTCGATCAACGTAGTCGATTGAAGACTCGATCATGTGATCCAGAGCTTCCTTGATGGAGTCCCAAGGCAAAACAACATCCGGCTGGTCTGCTGAGCCGAGTTTCTTCAACACCGCTGGAAGAGCCTGACAATAATCATATTATTGATCACTGACAGAGCAAACGTTAACCGTGAGATCGTCTTGCTGCTCTGAAGAGATGATCTTACGGTGTTGGTGCAGGAGTGGAACATGTGGCAGACCCCGCGACACATCTCGAAGATCAGCTGACCCACCCCTTTGGCCTTCTGAGGGTGCTCGGACAGATCGGTGAACATGAGCGTAAACAGAGCGTCGTAATCTCCAACCTGTGGAAGTCACAGACAAACTTTTAGTCTATGATCTATAATAACAGACAATGCGATGACTTGGTTTCGGTTTACTATCCAAATGACGCAAAATGCTAAAGACTCACCTTTCTCATCAGGAAAGAAAAGCTCTCGGCAGCGAAGTTACGGATGTGATCCTTCTTGTGAGCCAAAAGTTTACTGTAAAGACTGATTTAAAAACAAATAAAACAACTAAATAAACACGTACAGGACCCTCTTATTATTCAATTAAATTCCAAGAGAATAAACATATAAATCAATATTTATTATTTATATAGAAGTAAAATATCTGTCCGTTGCAACACAAAACAAATAGCTTATCAACAAAAAAACAAAAACAAAAAAACAACAATATTAAAAGTCTGAAAGAATATCTGTGATTTCACCCATTTGAACCCCGTTATATGACATTCTTACCCATAAATCCTGTCCATGTCCTTCACCATCATCCTCCACAGGTATTTGTAGAGGTACGACAAGCAGGTGAAGGTCCATTCCAACACCTCAGTGTCTGGGATGTCCAGCAAAGACGTGATGATGGTGAAGAAATCAGGGAAGTGTGGGTAAAAGTCCATCTGGAGGTCCCGGGCAAGCTGAACCACAAGACTGGATGCAAATGCAAGAGAATCAGTCTGACAAATTTGCATAAGAACAGTAAACACATTTTAATAAAAGGGACGTGAGCTTTTAGATGGACATGAGCTTTTAGATGCTTACTCCAACAGAGGCTGGTAAGCCATGCTGCTCTTCACTGACAGGTGGGTCTTCAGACTCTCCACAATGGCATTTTGGTGGAAAACCAGCATGTTGAAGGACTGACTCTTGCTCGACACCTCGCGCAGAAACGTTGCTGTAGAGCACATCACAGGTTTAGAGTTCATGTATGTAACGAACAGAGAACATTCCCTGAACACTGGATAACGTTTTCTAAAGGTTCTCAAAAAAGTTCTCGCAGTAACGATAGTAGAAGGGTTTTTAAAACGTTATTCTTCAGTTGTTAGTGGAACATTTTAAAAACCAAATAGAATTAAGACATACTGAATATTGTTCCTGTAACAACAAGCAATAAGGTTTATACAATTGGACATCTTGTACGTTCCTAGAATTTTCCAAGTAATTTTTTGATACGTTACATTAGGTAACGTTTTTGTTACTTCATGGAAACGTTGGGGAAACAAAGTGACTTACTGAAGTGTGCTGTCAAATTCAGGTCTCTCCATTTTATTAGGCCCTCATAAAAATAGGTTTCTACCTCCTGTTTGGAAAAATACGCAGAATATATTTAGTAACATTATATTATTGTTGTGAACTAGCCATTTCGTATACAATATCACAAGAAACGAGTGATTTGACAGCAACATACCTCTGCATAGCTTCCCGTCCGATCAATACGATGAATCACATCTATATTAACATTCGCGAGTCTCTCTGAAAACGTGAGGAACTGAAAAACAAAGATAGTTTACTGAAGGCATTACATCTACCCATTTTACAACAACATGAAACTTCTTTAAATTACACGTTAAAAATCAGTTTGCACATTCAAAAATAACAAGATGTGTTTCTATGTAATATGTCATAAAAGAAGCAGTTTAATTTAAATACTGCAAATTTGGGCACATATGAGAAAAGCATGGTTAGGTCTCCAACTCCATCTGTATTTTCCTCACTGAAGTTAAACCTACCCGGTAAGTGTTTTCGGATTTATGAGACGAGGGCCTGATTTTGAGCTTCATTTTGTTGTATTATGAGACCACAACAAACGCAAAACTAACAATGTTTATTAACGTAATCGACGGCAAATTGTTGACACGCATGCCGTGTTAGGAAGTCGCCATCTTGAAGGATGCATTATGGGTAAGTCGGTGACTTTTACTATTTTTCAAAAGAAAAGTCTCAAGCGATAGTTTGGATGGTTTGGAAAAATTAACTTTCATTTACTCTATAACGATTAAATAAAGATCTTTGGCAAAAATTATTATTTATATCATATAAATATATTTCACAAATGTAATTTTCTTCAACATATTCTATTTTGTTACTAAATATTCAACAACTGTGCTAAACTGCAGCCAGTTATGCTAATAGAATATGCCATATGATTACAGTAAAAATGGCTTCAGTCCAAAATAAGTTGACAGGGGTGGGCTGATGGCAGGCGTGTTGCTCAGGGAACAATAACCTGAGTGAGTCTTTGACTGCCCACATTGCAAAGAGGGTCTTCAGAACAGCCATCACCCTGTTTGTGACACACACACGACTCAATCAGCTTTCATGGAGTAAATTATTGATAGTCACCAAAAATATTTTGCAATATTTAGGGACTACCGCGCAAACCCAACAGATTTGGCTAATTCTCAGAGGAACACCAAGATGACTAGATCTTCCTCAACATCCTTCAGTCCCTGGGACTACGTGGTGTTTATGTTGATGCTGGCCATCTCTGCAGGCATCGGGCTCTTCTTCGCCTTCTCCAGGGGAGGTCAGAGAAGCTCAGCAGAGTTTCTGGTCGGTGGCCGGAGTATGACAGCGGTACCAGTGGCTCTGTCCCTGACAGCCAGTTTCATGTCAGCTATAACAGTGCTGGGCACTCCAGTGGAGGTGTATCAGTACGGAGCCGTCTTCATCCTCATCTGCTTCGCTTACGTTCTGATGGTGGTTGTTTGCTCCGAGGTTTTTCTGCCCATCTTCTACAGACTGGGCATAACAAGCACCTATGAGGTGAGAAGCCAGTAACACGGCTTTGAATGATGAACTGTACATGATCTACAGATCTAATAGAGTAGATCATCTATGATGGCCATCAGACAAATAATGGCTAAATATAAATGTTTAATATAGAAAGGTAGAACATTTTAATGTTGTTACAATGTTTCTGTAGTGTATTAATAATTAAGAACAGTTGCAAGTAATCTTATGCAATTCAACGTACTTAATAATAATAATTAATTATTTGTTCCTTTACTGATGTAAATAAATCTTTTCAGTATCTGGAGATGCGCTACAATAAAGTAATTCGACTCTTTGGAACAGTTCTGTTTATAATACAAACAGTGAGTATGTTTCTTCACTATACAGTATTACTGTAATTCATATTCAAATATACGGTAAATAGTCTTGTTAAATACAGTGAATTAAATGTAATGACTTTCTCCTCTCTCAGGTACTTTACACGGGTCTGGTGATTTACACGCCGGCTTTAGCTTTAAATCAAGGTCAGACATTTTTAAACTTGTGCACAAACAATTTGCACAAACAATTACGCAATAGATGAGTTTATCCTACGTTTATCAGATGCTTCTGCTTCGTTTACTGTAGATAGAATTCATTTGTCTGGCAGTCCATGACTGTTAAAGTGGATGGTGTAACAAGTGTTTTTGATTCTCTTCACAGTGTTGTGTGGTGAAGCAAACTCTCTCTCTCTCTCTCTCTCTTTCTCTACTCAGTCACAGGTGTAGATCTGTGGGGTGCTGTTATATCAACTGGAGTTGTCTGTACCCTCTACTGTACTTTAGTAAGTGCACTAAAACACGAGCAACAAATTGTTCAGCTGGATCTGTCAAACATATCAATATTGCAAAATAATAGGCAATATAGTTTTTTGGCTATTGTATATAAATGTAAACATTAAATAATAATAATTAATAATTAAATTAAATAATACATTAAAAAAAACTTGGACACTTGAAAATGAATTAATTTAATTGCCTTGAACAGATGAAGTGGCACCTGTTAAAACAGGATGCAGGACCTACTGACATATTTAGGTGTTCAAATCTAGTTCTATGACAAACTAAAATAATGTGTGCTTGACACAATGCTGCATGTTTATTTATACAGTAGCACTTGTTCTGTACCAAACAATGGCAAGATATCTATACATTTATGGGTCATAAATGACAGCGTCTATAATTTGGCAGGGTGGTCTTAAGGCAGTGGTTTGGACAGACGTCTTCCAGGTGGGCATCATGTTGGCTGGTCTCCTGGCTGTCATCATCCAATCAGTGCTGCTGCAGGGCGGAGTCTCCACCATCATCAGTGACTCCGCCCACGGTGGTCGGCTTAACCTATGGGAGTGAGTTGTGAGATGAGTGACAGGTACAATACAGCATCGTTATAGAGTCGCCTTCACTCATGTTGTGCCCGCCCCTCTCAGCTTTGATCCCAACCCACTGAGACGACACACGTTCTGGACCATCACAGTGGGCGGAGCTTTCCTCTGGACCAGCGTCTACGGGATCAACCAAGCTCAGGTGCAAAGATACATATCATGCAAGACACTGCGGCATGCCAAGATGTGAGTGCAGCATTAAACACAATACTCAGATTCGTCTAGTAGGAGGAACGCAATGCGAAACTTCATTCTTGTTTCCTGTGTGTTTTGTGTGTGTCCAGGGCTTTATACATTAACTTAGTGTCCCTCTTGGCTATTACGTCATGTGCAGTTTTTAGTGGCTTGTGTTTGTACTCCATTTTTAAAAACTGTGATCCACGCACTGCAAATATCGTGTCCGCTCAAGATCAGGTATGACACACTATATTTATTATCGTTTAATATTCATAAATCTTTTTATGCAGTATTTATTTTTGCTTATTTCTGTGCCACATTCATGTCACAACACATTCACTGGTTTTCTGCATATCTCTCTATCATATATAATAAGCTAATGCCATACCTGGTGATGGATATTCTGAAGAAATATCCCGGCGTTCCAGGACTGTTCGTGGCATCGGCATACAGCGGCACTTTAAGGTTTGTTTTGTTTTAACACCATCATGTCGTTAAAGGCAGGGCAGGCGATCTTACCCAGAAACATTTTTTGTTATGCTGGTTGAACGTCTCTTCGCATCCTGATAGTAGTCACTAATCAATCTAAATAAAGTTGTGTAAATATATTAAAAATATGAATAAATCTTCTGTGCAAGGTGCAGGACCATAATATGTTCGCCCAATCATTGCGTTCGGTCCGAGTGCAACAACAGGATGTCATACTTCCCTGTCAGGCTATGTATTTGCATACTTTTGCGCACTATTGGAGGAGGCGTGGCTTCGTAGAGCGAAGAGAGGGTGGGATCTTATGCTTTCAAAGCTAGCTTGCTATTGTTAACCTCTCCGAAATTGCAGAGCGTACCTTTAACTGTTCTATAATACCACTGGCAGTATTATACAGACATTTCTGACAGTGTAGTGGTCTGATTTCCTAGTTATGTATTATGTTTTTTCTACAGTACGGTCTCCTCCAGCGTTAACGCACTGGCTGCAGTAACTATTGCAGATTTAATGCAACCGTACCTCAGTCTGTCAGAGAAACAGCTCTCCTGGGCTTCAAAGGGCATGAGTGAGTGAATCTTTACCCTTTGAGCTGAGAAAAACACAAGTGTTTCACAGAACCCCTCTGATCACCTTCCTCATCACAGGTTTGTTTTACGGTGTGGTGTGCATTGGAATGACTGGTCTTGCATCTTTGATGGGTGGGATGCTACAGGTGCGTGAAAAACACAAACAAATGAATAACAAGGTGGTTGAAGGTAATATCTCGACACATCCGTTTGCTCTTCAACAGGCTGCTATTAGCATCGTAGGAGTGATCGGTGGACCTCTGCTGGGTCTGTTTTCTCTCGCTGTCCTGTTTCCCTGTGCCAACTCAAAGGTCGCCATGGTTACTGTAGATTTGATGCAAATAGTGGCATAAACAGTGTCATCTTGTTTTTGTACAGACAAGAACGTTTTCTCCAGGAAATCTAAACGTGTGGTTGACATTACAGGGCGGATTAGCTGGGCTGCTGTCCGGACTCGCTCTCTCTCTGTGGGTGTGTATCGGAGCACAAATATACCATCCGCTACCAGAGAACAGCAGACCACTGGCTCTCTCAACACACGGCTGTAACCTTACCATACCAGCAGAAGGATTAAACTGGACCATAAGCCCCACTGAGAAAACTATAGATGATTCTGTACTGCCAGAGGAAGTCGACAGGTTTATACAGTTGCATCTTAAAATCAACCGGCGTCAGAGCCTACAATGGGTCTTTCTGTAACTATCACCTGTTGTTTTTTTTAACAGGCCCTGGCTGGCTGATCATGTGTACTCTCTCTCATACCTCTATTTCTGCCCTATGGGAACTCTGGCTGTCGTTACTGTGGGTCTTATTGTCAGCGTATTCTCAGGTACGACACATCTGCTGTAGTTTCTCGCACCCGGAGCACCTGCATGACTTCCCTCGTTTTGAACAGCTGATGGCACTTTTTTACATTTGTGTCCAAGGAGGCAGACGGCAAAAGATACAGCCCGGACTCACGCTATCAAAAGAGGACCTCACCTGTTACAAAGCTTACAACATACTCAAGGAAAAGGTGAGAATACATTTTAATGCAAACATACGTGTATAAATACATACTGTACATTTTCTGTTTTTTGCTCACTTACAGGTTTTAGGAAGCGCGGGCAGGGTGGATCTGGTTCGAGAGCTCGAAAAATCATTTGGAAAAACCAACCTCGCTTTCTGTGAGGCGGAGTTATCAAACTCATCAACTCACCCGCCTCCTTAGAACATTATACAACTAAAATGTACAATGTCTCCTTTTAAAATATATACATATACATAACAAACTGTCTGATCATGACGCAGACAGCAGCAGTAAACATAAGACAAATATGTTATTACACGTCACATACAAGGCATCCACTAAAAACAATTGACCATTTGATGCTAGTCCGGCACGTGTACGGATCTGATCACAGATCAGTGCTCTGGTTCGTAATAGCGTTTCTTCAGTGTCCTGTATTTCCTAAGAAAGTACATCGCCTCCAGTTCTTTAATCACGTGCTCTCCGCGGTCTATCAGCTTCTGGATTTTTTCGGGGTCCGTGACGTCTTTGTTCTTCATGAAGGCTATTTTTAGACGCTCCCTGAAGTACGCTGCGCCTTTTGGGTAGTCCCTTCCAATATAGAGAAGCTATAAAACGAGCAGGAAATAAAAACATCATTAGATAAGCCTCGTTAATCGACAGACGCGTGAATCTTGTTTTGTGACTGCTGATATGCAATGCTATATCTAATAAAAGTTTACATATATTACCACTGAATAATATCATTGTAATAAAACTGAAGGGGAAGCGGGTATGTGAAATATGATCCTTACATTTTTATATAATCTGACGACCTGTCCTCTCAGTGGATTGGTCATTTTTAAGTATTTCTCCTGATTCTGAGATGAATCCATAGAAAAGACCCCAAAGAAGAACACACAGAGAAACCAACACGTTTAATGTAATACGCCACAATACAATGACTTCATGCATCACAGCCACATAACATTCGAGTAATATCAGAAATAACATACACGTTTTTCAACAGCGCTACAGGGTTATCATAATACAAAACTAAGATACTAACATAAGATGGTGATAAATAAAAAAACTGGTTACTGGATAAAACGAAATGTTTTGGTGGCTAGAAAAGCTTTATGTACGAAATATGTTTAATTTCGATATTGTCATCGCTCACCTACAAGTCAAGATCATATAGACTCGCTCGAGACGTGCGGTGGAAACGCCGTGGCATGGTGGTTTTTCAAAATAAAAGGCACGATGGGTTTCAGAATTAAAGTCTCATTTCATTTATTTAAACTAGACCAGTATGCGCTATATATTGTGCATGTATATCAGACTAAAACAAGGTCCTATATGAACTCTAATCACCCTAAACATATATATTATACATAAAACCACATACTGATTTATATACCACCACATTTCCATGCAGAAACAAAATGTATAACTATAAATAGACTTATCAAAAGATTTTAAGCATGAAGCCATATAATGCAGAGCTGTGTCTTTAGATCCCTCAGTTCCCACAAAGATCCCCTCTGTTATCCAGATGTACCCCAGTTCACCTTCCTATATAGCAGCAAGTAGGCTGTCTCTCTTCTGAAACAGTGTACAAAGCTATAATCAAAACCTGGAAGAGCTCTTAAAACAGAGTATATATTACTGTAGTTTAACATACCCTTCATATGTTTCACACACTTCTGCCCAGGTTGCCTAAGACAAAATGAATAAAAAAAATCACATCAAATAATAATACACCTTGTATTTTTTAATAAACTTGATCTCAGATCAGTACATCAGTTAAATATTTTGTCTTACCCGTCGAACAAAGCTGTCGTTAGTGTAAAACCATTCCTGGTCCTGACTGGGTCGGATATAAGCCGTGTAATGATCAAATATGGCAATTCTTACGTGCACAATGACAGCAAATAGACTGTAAAACTCAGCAGCCTGTGGAAACATGAAGCATTCACTCGTAAATCAAGCTGTGATATTATGACTGCAGAACTGAAACTCATTCAATATGACTAAATATACATTTTCTGATGGTTCGGCATCAAAAATGTCCGTTTTAAGCGTGTCAGGGAAGGTGACTCTGTTCTCCAGCTTTCTGACGAAGCCGTGATCATTTCTGAATCTCTTCAGCTGGACACACAGCACGCCCGGCAGCGAGACAAACTTCATTGTCTGCATGGAAAAATTAAAAACAGTGAAACTCAAACAAAACACAGCGTGTGCTGAAACCCAGTTCAATTTTATTAAAACGTGCCATATTACTAACATCAGTTAATGACATTTGAAATGGTTATTAAAATGTGATCTTGTTGAATAATGCCACACACATGAGTGGAGGGCTTCTTCTCGCCACACGTGTCACAGAAACACTCCTCACCATCCATCAGGTTTTGCTGCTGGGAGAAATACTGGATGCCATTCTCCTAAACAACATAAAAAGTGTCATTTTCTCAAGACAACGTGCACATGACAATTTATTGCCACTGACTTTGGAATAAAGCAAACACTATTTGATCAATGACAGCAAACAGAACTGGTCTTTACTCGAACATGCTTCAGGAATCTTACCAGAGTGTTTCCCCCTTCATGGATCGCCAGCGGGAGACTGAACAAGGAATTTGGCACTTTATAAATGGATTTGCACGTGTCACACATCACCTGGGTCTCCATCTTTATCTCATACAGTGTCCTGATTTCCTGAGCCTTACATAGAAAACAACGTATTATGTGTGTATATAAATAACTATGTATATATGTAGAGATATGTATATACTGTATGTACAGAGCTACTGTATATTACAGAGAACAATAATGAAAACCCACCAGGTCTTTATCAGGCATCTGTTTCTGGGTGAGACTGAGTATAAGGTGGAATATTTCATCCGCGTCGTGTAGAGTGTAGCCTACAGTACAACAATAAACACTCAGAAGTTAGACTGCTCAGTGCTTCGTGCCTTCAGGTGAAAAAGTGAATGGACTATATTTAAAACAGTCATACAGTGTATGGAGTGATGATGAAGACATGCCAGGAAGGCTATGTGTGGACAAGGATGAGATTTGTCTTTCATGGCACACAGAGTGTTCTTCAGCTGCGCCGGTACACTATTCAGCTCAACCTCCTCTGACGGATGCCATCTTTAAACACAAAAACAACCTGCTTTATTTGAACCATCTCAGGCCAATCTTTACCTCAAATCTCCAGTAATAGAGAAAGACGAATAATAAAGTTTCACCTGTTTAGTATTTCCAGCAGCTCTGTGGTGGCAGAGAACGACTGAAGCAAAGCGTTAATACAGCAGGACAAGGTGTAGTTGGAAAGACCTCTGACTTCAGGAAAACACAGAGATCGTTTACTAGTAACAACATGATATATTGACAAGCGTTTCACGTCTAAATCTGTATATAAAACGCGTGCAGTCTGAAAGATGAACTTGCAGGTTACTTTACGTACTTTCCATGACAGCTCAATTTATAAATCACGGTAAACTTACTGTTGAGAATATAGGATATGGAGGCCGTTTTGAACACTAATTCCTCATTACTTGCTCAATAGCGACCATTTTTTAAACAAAAATAAAGGGTTACGGGTCGCAGCTGTAATTTTAGCTGGTGACACTTCATCGCCGTACACCTACCAGAAGCCCCGCAATCCGGCCGTGAATGGCTCACATAACGCATATCCATTTTGGTCCAAGACACTTTCATCCACCTTCGTGCATGAAGTCCAAGATATTATTGGGGAGGATGTTTCACTCTTGTATTAAAGCCATTGCACTCGCCTGTAGACAGCTAATGCTGTCTTCAATCCTGTTTTGTTTATAGCGACCGACTCACCGTAAACATTCACGAAACTGTTTTACTTTCACTTTCGATTCGCGCGTAAGTTTCTGTCATTGCTCGTGCAGTGTAGCTCGTTTAGACCTCTAGTGTTCACAACTATACACTACACGGCTAGATTACATTTACAACGTCCATTAATAACACGTTGCTATATTTAACTGCATAATGCTTCGTGTGTGTGTATATAGTTAAACTAGTTATGAAAAGTCAGGAAACTTTGATTCTTTTATTTACATATTTATATTTGTATGTATTACTACGCTAATATAAATGACCTGTATATTATAAAGTAATGTATTTATAATATATATGAAGATTATTTTGTAATATTTTTAACCGTTAACGGTGACTGTTAATGTACACTATTAAGGCATCACGTGGTTCCTGTTACTTTTCTAAGCGCTGCTGAGGATGTTCCTTTGTGATCACTGAGATTGCTACAGAAGATTTTCAATAACATCGCAGGTATTAATTGTTAAACTTAATGCATAAAGTATGCACTGGTGTACACATCGCTGTACAGTTTAATGCGGCTCGTAGGGGAATTTGTCCTGCTGAGCCACCGAGCGCCCCCAAGGGAAGAAGCCGCAGAGAACCAGCAACGCTTGTCATGTAATCACTCCGCCCAGAGGCTTCATCCATTGGTTGTTGTGGGATCACGTGACTATGCGCCGCAGCACTGCGCCAAAATTCAAAATCTCTGAATGCGCACAAGAGTACGGGGACCCTTGTTTTTATTTATCCTTATTAAAATATAGTTTTAATCTTCAACACTGCCGCACAAACCCAACAAAAATCATCGTATCCGCGGCTGACATGATATGAAGGTTTGATCGGATTCTACGCTATTTGATACGGATTTTTCGCTGTATAATGTATACGTCGTGTACAGTAGCTTCGGTAGATGAATCTCCAGGCCGCATGTCAGATGATAAAGGAAGATTGTTTATATTTTAGTTATCTAATGCATTTTATATTGTTGTTGCGCTTTCTGATCCATTAAATTTCAAAATAATGATCGACGCTAGATGAAGATCGTGGAAATCAACGGGCTGGTAAAATACAAGCAGATTATTTAACACATCTGCATCCCACGATGTCTTTTCCAAAGGATGTGTCATAACAATAATATCACAGATTAAATTATTGAATGTAATTCATTTGTAACGGTGTTAATATCCCTTTTAAAAGTCGCGGAGGAAAAGTCGTTTTTGATCGTTGTTTTGTCGATGATCGTTGAATTTGGCCCAAATCAGTAAATATATATGATTTTATATTTATATATGTATATAGTTAGTATACAATTAGTATAAACGTATGACTTTTCACACCTTAATTCATTTGTTCATGATCGGATTGTCATTTCATGAACCATCTGTATTTGTTTTGGCGGCTGAATTCCAATCTCCATATTATTGTTATAGGTGCATGTTATACAACGCGAGAAAATGGTTTGTAAAGCAGTCGTTAACCTGTGGTTTGTTTGTTGTGTTGTGTTAGAAAGTCATCAGACAGACCTGTTTGCTGTGATCAGAGCAAACCATGAGGGAGAGCCCAAGGAGACCCATCATATTGAAGAGGAGGAAACTGCCATTTCAGAAGAGTGAGTCTGATGCAGGCTGTGATGAGACAGATGGGCCACGCTGTAAGACCACCCCGACACCCTCCATCGCCCACGGCTGTCCCGATGGCATTCGTGTCATGGACCATCCCACCATGCCGGACACCCAGGTGGTGGTGATCCCAAAAGAAGCCGATCTCCAGAGCGTCATCAGTGCCCTGACAGCCAAAGGGAAGGAGTGTGGACCCGAGGGGCGCAACAAGTTCATCCTGCTTAGTGGCAGCACCGGTTTGGAGGAAGTTAAACGTCTTGGGCCTGGTTCTTTGCAGCCCGGAACTGATTCTGGGAGAGGTGGCAGGACACTAGCTGGACCACAGGGCGATGTGTCAAGAGACGGCACCATGAATGACAAGACCACCTTAAAAACTTGTAAGTGTTTTTAAAAAAATAATTGTTTATTTTTTTATAATTGTTTTCAAAAAAATAATGTTTTCTGTCATTAGTGAAAAAGGAGACAGAGTGTTTGCCACTCGATGACAGTCTGACCAATATCCAGTGGCTGGGAAAAATGGGCACAGACGGACTCAAGTCAGAACCGAACCAGAACCCCAGCAAAGAAAACCCAAGCAGCTGTCATCAGACTCAACAGGTGCACAGCATAAAGGGATTGTTCACCCCAAAATGAAATCTTTTCATCCTCATGTTATTCCAAACCTGTGTGACTTTTTTTTTGCTTCTGAGAAACACAGCAGAAGATATTTTGAAGTATGTTGGTAACCAAACAACAGCGGCACCCATTGACTTCCAGTGTATAGACACAAAACAACCGAGACATTCCTCAAAATATCTTCTTTTGTGTTCCGCAGTAGAAAAAAGTCAAATAGATTTGGAATGACACGAGGGTGAGTATTTATTATATATATTATATTTTGTCTTATCTTGCAAACGCGTGTTATGGCTTTTCAAGCTCCTTCAGCTATGATGTCATAATCGAATTGTAACTCAGTGTTTTTTGTCTCGTCAGCCACGCAGAAGTGCAGAGATGGAGAAAGACCCTCCGTCTGAGAGACCCCCTTATTCCTACATGGCCATGATTCAGTTTGCTATCAACAGTAAGAAGAACAGACGGATGACTTTGAAGGAAATTTACAACTGGATCGAAGACCATTTCCCATACTTCAAAATTGTAGCAAAACCTGGCTGGAAGGTAGCATATACAAACACACACATTATACAGTAACCCCACATGTAAGATGTCTGAGTGTGAATTTCTTCGTCTATGTTTCTTACTTAGAATTCCATACGCCACAATCTGTCGCTGCACGATATGTTTACCCGTGAGACATCTCCTGATGGCAAGATCTCCTATTGGACGATTCGTCCAGAAGCAAATCGCTGCCTGACCCTGGATCAGGTCTTTAAGGTGTGAATCACTTCATTTCGCAAACTGCCCATGTGTGATCTTTCTGACTGCCTAAAATTCCTTCAAATGTCTTATTTCCTGGCTCGCCCCACAGCCTTCGGTTGACCCCGTGTCCCCCAGTTGCCCTCAGAGCACACAAGCTGGTTATCAAGTAAGACCTGTTTTCTACTCTAACTCATTCTCTTATAGAGACAAACAGGAAGGAAGGAAGTTCAGGCCATCCTTTAATCTTCTAAGGATTTGGTTCAATCACAGACAGTCAGCACAGAGACAATGGCTATATATTGTTACAGTTTGTCTACACTAAACTGTCTTTTATTATCATCATAGCAACAGAAAAGACTTTCAGCAGAGCAGAAGAAAGTGATGCCCACAGTCGGCACAGGTGAGTGTTTAAGAGCTAAATATATCTCACAAAGATGGCCCAAAAATGGCCAAACCTTTTCTAACATTTACTTACCCTTGACGTTATTCCAAACCTGTATGACTTTCTTTCTCCTGTGGAACACAAAAGGAGATATTTAAAAAATCTCAATGGTTTTGTGTCCATTCATTGCACTGTTGTTTATTTACCAACATCTTTTAAAATATCTCCTTTTGTGTTCCTCAAAAGCAAAAAGGCTTGGATCGACACAAGAGTGAGAAAATGATGAAAGAATGTTTATTTTCGGGTGAACTTTAACCTTGGGTTAAACAATGTTGAAACATTAGCGCTGTTCTCAATCCTGGGTTATGACAGCCTGGTGTGAAACAACATGGCTTAGTTTTGTTTTCTGATGGTGACTGCTCTCCACTCGCACTCAGAGAGAAAGATGAAGCTTCTGCTGCCTCGGACCGACTCGTACCTGGTTCCCATCCAGATTCCTTTGACTCAGTCACTCGTCCTGCAGTCCAGCAGCTCTGTGTCTTTCTCCACTCCTCCACAGCCTCAAAGCTCCTCCACTCCCAGCTCTAGTGGAGGGGGTAAGCGTGTCCGGATTGCACCTAAGGTAAAAACCTACATGTCTGTCCAGGGTATAAAAAATGTCCAATAAGCTCACCATGCAGTTTATGATGGGCGATTTATGAAAGGTCCAAGCTCAGATCGGTTGACCTGGTCTCTTGTAATCATTTGTCTTAAGCAGCAATGTCTAATTTGCGTGTGTGTTGTGAAAGGTCCCGCAGAACAACGTGACATCTGTGATGTCGTGTACTCCCGCCACTCCAGAGCTGAGGGAGGAGCCTGTGGGTGTGCCAGCCCCGCCCCCAAAAACCAGGCAGCGAGAGAACAGCAGCTCTCATCGAAAACAGCGACTGATCTCACCAGCCACTGAAGAACCCGTCCTGCTCTACCCCAACAGCACTCTCTTCGACTCTGGTGTGGTCTCGGACATCTCTGCCTTTCACGACACCCAGGAGGCGGAGCTTAACCAGGACACTAAAACTGCCCCCGACAGCCCTTACAGAGAGTACACCTTCAAAACCCCCATCAAAAGCAGCCACCCGTCCTCCTCTACACCCAACAAGCTGCCCACAGCTCTGGAACCCTGGAGAATCACTCCTGTGGGAAAAGGAGGCGCGCTGGACTTCAGCCCCGTCCATACGCCCAGCGGGCCGCAGCTCACCCCACAGCGACTTGATCACACGCCCTTCAGTTTTAACAGCACACCTTTTAAAGAGTTACCGCTCTTCAGCTCCCCCCGAGAGTTGCTTACCTGTGCCCGGTCCTCACCAAGGCGCTCCACCCCGGCCTGCTCACGGGAGCTGCAGGTGGGGCCCGCCAACCGCTCGCTCACAGAGGGTCTCGTCCTGGACACCCTGAACGACAGCCTGAGTAAAATCCTGGTGGACATCAGCTTCTCCGGCCTGGATGATGAAGATCTCGGCATGGCCAACATTAGCTGGTCCCAAATCATTCCAGAGCTGAAGTGACCGGAATTTTGCAGCATTCCTGATCTTTCTTTGTCTGAGCTACTTACACTGCCCCTAATCTTTCTCTTGATCTTACTGTTCATATGTTTTCTTATGTTTTATACACGTTTTCCTTATTTCTTTGCTTATTTCTAAATATTATTTAACTGCCTTCAGCTGTATGTTTTGTGTCAGGTTTTCATTTGCTTTATCGGAGGCGTGTGAGCACAATTGTTGGCGACGAATGTACTTAAGATATAATTACACACAAGTTGTGTGATTACACACATTTGCACAATTTATAATATATATATATGTGAGTGTGAAAGAGAGAGAGAGTATTTTAAGATATGTAAGTGGACATACAGATTTATCAGTATCATTAATCTACACTACCCTGCAAAAAAATGAACAGTGTTTTCTTTGTTTTGGAGTGATTTTGAGCGCTTTAGACTAACAGCTAAAATGAGCCGTAAGAAACACACAGATAGATTCACAGCAAAAATAGCAATAATTTGTAAAACATTTATTTTAATAAAATTGATAGAGAACAAAACCATCTGTATGCAAACACTCACATTTATCCTCTTAGATTAAACGTTTTTTTAGTCGATCACAGATGGTCCTACAGATGCACTTTTGTTTTTTCTGTTCTAGGATATTTCTGGACTGTATTGTGTGTTACCATGCTTACAAGCGTGAACAAATAGTGACTCGCAACTCCACTGCTCGTTTTCTGCGTTCACGTATATATTTGGCATCGAGAACGAAAAGACATTTGTCAAAAGAGTTCATTGCAAAGATTTTAATGTGCATTTCATGTGTAGAGCGATTAGAACGTTTGGTTTATATATGCCAAGCAAACACAGTTTTGCAAAGGATACAGTTGTGTAAATTAGTAACATGATCATAATGTAGCAATGAGTCATAAAAACAATACAAAAACAACACAGATGGCAGTTTATGGTGCTAGTGGCCACAGTTGTTGTAACACATCAGAGTCGTGTTATTCTTGTCTGTCCTCTGAAGTGAAATTCCTCAGCAAGATCCTTGTTCACTTTCACATATAAACATCATGTCTTTTAAACATCCATTAAACATGACACATTTTGTAGTTATTTTGAAAGCTGTGTTAGAATATGACCATCGTTATCTTCCTGGCTTTTTATTGAACTAGCGCAATACGTTTTAACCAGAAACTAGAGGCTAATCATCATATCCAACAAAGCAAACCATTTGGTTTTTCTTCCTGTTGTACTTTATCTTCTAAATAAAAGGATACTTTATAAAAACATATCTTTGTTTTTTGGTGAATTATTGTGACAGTAATTAGCAAAATAGCTTGGTGACATTTACTTTCTGTCTTTCAATATAAAGTAGGTTTTTAAATGATATTCCGATCTAAATATGACTCTGGTCCCTTTCTTAAATGTAAGTCTGGGATTTTTGCACCCATCTGATTATCCAGCGGGTGAAAATCATACATCTGATTGCTAAATTGTACAGCTGAATGTTTAGTAAACATTCAAAACTGAATGCTCTTTGCAACACTTGTCTGTTAGTGGTACAGCTTGAATTTCTTATGTTTGATGTTTGGTGAACGTTCCCTCAGTAGGTCTGAACTTCCTGCTGTGTTACTTCCAGAAGGATCTGCAGCTGTAGGCAGTAATAATCTACAGAGGAGGAAGTTGAGGTCAGTGGTTTTAGCCGTCTTGACAATATGCCTGAAATATTTCTGCTACAACAGTATATTTTATTTCTTTCATTATTTACTGAATGAAATGCTTTGCGTTTGTTTGTAGTGAAACAATGAGAAAAACTCACTGAAGGTTTTCTTGAAGCGGTCAGGTATACATGATGTCTTCATTGTCAGGTAATACACAGGCACGACTGCCACTGTGAGGGCACAGCTGACCCCTGTGTTCCAGGGGTCTGAATACAAAGACAAGCCCACGATGAAGAAACACACCAGGGTAAAGCTAACCGCGATAACCAGAGGCACCTACACACAGTCCAAACAGTTAACTCAGCCCAAAAATACATCAATAAGAAAATGATTTAGCCATTTTAATGGACCTTGAATGGCCTGGGATGGTCGGGGAATCTGTATCGGTGGATGAGCAAACCCAGGGTTGCAAAGGCGATGAAAAGCCAACGTGAGAACGAGGCAAAGTTGATGAGTTGATAGATGTCTCCTCGTGCTATCATGATGACCACCAGAGGATACTGCAAAACACCAGGAGAAAGACCTCTGAAGTTTACAGAGGAACCGGGCATGGGTGGATGGATGGATGCATTGAAAGATAGATGGATGGATGGATGGGTAGGGTTACCAGAAATAGTATAGCAGGCAGCGGTGTATGTCTGCGAATATGGATCATGGAGAAGATGGCCGGCATGTGACCCTCTCTGGCTCCCACAAACAGCATCCTGCAGAAACACAATTACAGCGTCTTAGAAGCGACTCGCTGATAATGCCGACGACCGAAAGACCAAACGAACCAAAGATCTACTGAAGAGAGAAATAACTTCATAGATAGATGACATCAACAAAAGATTCCAGCTGTGCGTTCACCATAATCTCAAACAAGGGAGTTTTGGGACAGGGGAATTTACCTGGTAGCGCCAAAAAATCCTCCATTTAGTGCCCCGAGACAGGAAAGGGCGACCAGCACGGGCACCACGTGTGCCAAACCCTGCAGCGCGCGACCCGCAAACGTCTGCAAGAGAGAAAGCGTTGACAGTCAACACACGAACACTCCAAACTAATTAATTAATTCTAATTAATTAACTCCATTAATTCACTGGAGTCTACGATTCACCACCGACCACTGCCACAGCATCAGACAACAGCAGCTCATCGGCTGTCATCATGGTGTAGTACGCCACATTCACCAGCACATAACACA
>JAZGTI010009671.1:0-18548 GCA_036877585.1 Botia kubotai | reverse complement strand
CTTATGAAGCACCTTGTTTCTGGAGGAACGTTGTCTCGTTTCACTGTGTACTTGTATATGGTTGAAATGACAACTCCACTTGTAACTTGTAACTTGTGTGTTGTTTTTATGTATGGTGATATTGTTTGTGTAATCACTGATATCAGATGTTGTGTGGTTTGTGTATACAGAGGAAAGGTACTCTCTATATATGTAATATGTATGTTCTATTTTTCTGTTTAATTGATTTTTGGTTCTGTCAAGTTTGACCTTTAGTTGCTGTGCACATTACTCCACCTTGGCCTGTTGCCCTGGCTCCTCCCTCCCCAGCTCCACCGAGCTCCCTTGACTCTCAAGCTCCACCTTGGTCTGACGTTGTCTCGCCATAGACCTAGAGTCGTCGCTGCGGCTCTGTCATGGACTTTAAAGCCTGCCATTCTGGTCCACCTGCTTGCTGTCTTTACTCTGGGATTTCTTGCCATTGGCTTTGTTTCCATTATCCACACCCATGGTGTCATTGAGGGCTTCTCCACCATGGCTTTAATCTCCCTCAATGCCACCGTGGGCCTACTTCCTTGCTGGACTAGCTGTTTTTTGCCGGACTTCTCCTGCTCCTGGCTCTCCTTGGCTCCTCCCACCCTCCACTCACCATGGACTTTTTTGTTGGATTTAGTTACCTTTAGCACATCAGCAGTTTCATGCCCTCCTCCAGAACCCCAGTTCTCCCTCCTATATTTCTTGTGTTCCTTAGTTCTGAACCTTAGATCAAAACCTCGAAATGAGTCAATGGATGTTGATGAACTTCAACCTGATGGGTGCAAGGAAGTGGACAAGATAGCAGAAGAAGATCCTGATGGATCACCTTCAATAACATCCATCCCTTCATTCCATTCAACAAGCTTTTCACCTTCATCCACATCCAGCACTTCACCTTCATCCCATCCAGCTCTTCACCTTCATCACATCCAGCTCTTCACCTTCAGTCCCATCCAGCTCTTCACCTTTCATCCCAATAGCACTTCACTATTACAAGGATTTATAAGACCAGCCACCTTTGTTTATAACAGTTAGTTATAAACTATATTTCTAAACTAAAGAAATCAGCACAAAAATGTTTCCTGAGCACAAAAAAGAAAATGTTTTCTGTGCAGAAAAACGTAATATGACAGATATCATTAATATGAGTAGATATGATTTCACAAGACAAGCTCACGGAATTCTCACGGAACACAATTATTGTTACAGTTTAGTGTTTGCGAGATTGGAATAAGCAGGACGAAGGAGCGGTATGCGGAATAAATAACAAAAAATATTTAATAATGTGGAAACATACAAACACTAACCGTCAAATCAAAACAAGAGCAACAACAGACGCACAGTAGCGTAGTTCAATCGGGATAGTCCACAGGAATACATCAAACAACAAACCCCCTTAACAATCATTCACAATAATTCACAACAAACGACAAACTAAACAGCACAAGGGAGAACTTAAATAGGGCTACAAATCAGGGTGAAACAGGTGATCGTGATTAACAATATAGATCCATATAGAGCAACATCTAGAGTTCTTATCAGTAAAACAAATCTGTGGAATCCTTGACTCCTAATAAAGGGACAGGGTAACCACATCATGTACTTCATTGCACTGTACTGGATGTATTTATTATGTATTTTAATCGATGCATATTGATAGCTCATGGACAAAAAGGCTGCCAAAAAAAGGCTGTGTTTTTAAATCAACTCAATTTGCCTAAACATTAACCTGCTACACAGAATAAAATCAAATACTTCAACATCCCCTTGACTTTTTTTTTAGTCAAATCATTTTAAATAACTCAGAAATACTGTATTCCACATCATTCTACCTCAGACAGTCTAATGAAGGTCACTTCACCATAGCAACAAGCAGAGGAAATCATGATTGGGTCCCAAACTAGCAGCGATTCCTCCTGGGTCATTATTCACATCGCTGTCATTACTTGCACCTTTAAAATGAACTCAGCTGAACTTCTTTCTACAGCGGCCAAATATACAGAAATTCCTTCCTCCCATGCAACCAAGCAAATTTGAGGCTGAAATTTCTCTGCGTGACATTTGTACCTGCAACTTCCTTTCCCCCTCCCACTGTGCTGCATAGTTTAACACTTCTCAAAAATTGAGGGATCTGAGTATCCAGCCCAACATAACAAGTTGAGCTCAGTCAGACTCACCTTGAGTCACACTCTATCACGCACACATCCACTATCAGCGCATGTGACTCCCCACTATTCAGCACAAACAGAACGTGCAGAAAGAAAAAGAATTAAAATAATAAAATAATATGGCTTCAGTATCCTGTTAATGGAGTTCAGTATCCTGTTAATTATTTGAGTTTCCTAAAATTGTGGCATATTTAACAGTATTATGGACAGAGCATTGAGGGTCTCACCCGTTAATGCACTACATGGAGGTAGAGAGTTGCTGAGGATTGGACTAGAACAGTGTTTCTCAAATGGTGGGGTGTAAATGGAGCGCACATGTTTTTACAAAGAAAAACACATATAAAGGGCATAATTTGGGTAATCTGTGTATTGTGTTCAAGTAGAATGTTAGATAATGGAAAAATGTTAGAATGTCACATAAATGAGAAAACTGCACAAATAAATAATAAACAAGTTCTCTCTCCCTCATATTTATTTTTCTAATGGGGAGAGGCGAAGCTCTAGCTGTCAGTGCAGACACAAGTGAGAAGATCAGTGATGGGTCGGTCAAAATATTTTCTCCATGCCATCACTGGACTAAAATACCTTATTGTTATCACAGTGGTGGTGACCCCACTGTATGCCAAAGTCTGGCACATATCTGCCACTGTGGATCCTGATACAGAAACTCAACAATGTGCCAAGAACGCTTGACAAGTAGACAAGTATTGACATGAAGGTCAGAGAAATCTATATTTAACACTAACTGTTCCTCCCTGTTTGTTTGACTGATTATGAAAAAGATCAGATATGATGATGGTTAATGAAACTGTTTATCAGGCAGAGATGTGCCTCTTACATAAGCAGAAGACAAACAGAGGCATCGTGCATAGAGTAATCTGTCACTTTGTGACCGCTCTTTTGACGTCTGTCATTACGGTCTAGCTGAGAAGGACTTAGAGAAGCAATTTGTGCTTGTGCTTGTGTATCAGTTCGGTGGTCCATGAAACGAGCTCAGTACAGAGCTCAGGCAGTTTTCATTTCAATTTCCAGGTAATTCATTACATGGAATGTATTCATCTGGTGTTCTCAGATCTTATACCTGCATCTGTTACACCAAGAGTCGCAGCATTCATGCCCTAGGTAATTCTGAGCAAATATAATTAAGGGTCATTATAAAACTGCTTTGGTTAAATCGGTAAAAGGCAGATGCTTAAAGCTGTTTTTCTCTAAAGTAGAGTAAAAGTAGCTCTCCTATATTCAGCCTGATATTCAGGTACACCCATAAGAAAGCCAATTGGGGGAAACAATCAACCTAATCATTTCTGCAAAGATTATGATTGTTTTGAAACTGCTCAATTGTTTTCAATTATTTTGGTGATTCTAATGGCACAGAAATCACATACTACTTTAGGGATAAATCCAAAGCATGTAATTTCCAGTCTATACAAGCATTTTTTATGAATATAGGGAAATTACAGAGAATTGTTTGAATTCTGCTGCACAGTCCTGCTGCAGACTCTAGATCCCTACTGCAGACACCAAGCCAAACCTATTTACAATATGCTACATCAGTGTTGGATCAAATGAATGTAAGAATCATGAAACCTATTATATCTCCAAGGGTGGTGTGACACACCCCCCTTCGAGATATATTGCCTGTGAATCCCTCTTCTATAATAACATATACTTCTCTTTGTTTATCCTGTGTGTCAGGGTGTGTCAGGGTCCTGGATTCTTGTCTTGAGTTGTTCCTAGTTCCCTTGCCATGTTTTATGTTAGAGCATGATGTCTAGATCCTGACCCAATCCAGGTCTTGGTTCTTGAGTCAGGATCTGGACTCATGCTCTGGGTTTTTGTTTTTTTGTGGAAGCACATGGCCTTTGTTTACATTGCCCATGTGCTTTCCACCCCGCCCCCTTGTTTCCTTGTTAATCCCGTTTTTAGTTAATTCCCTTTACTTGCTCTCCGTTATTACCCTCCTTAGTTCTTTCCCTATTTAATGCCCTTGTGTTTGCTGTCTTGTGCCGGTTGTTATATGCTGAATGTGTTCTTGTTGTCTTTGTTTTTGTTTAAGTTTAGTTCTTTGAGTTTTCCCTCTCGAGGGAGTTTTTGTTGAATAAAGTCTTGTTGTAAACTGTCTGCGTATGGGTTCTCCTTGTCAGCCATCGTAACACTGTGTACAGACAAAGGGTTGTTTTTTCAAATCAGGAGGCACACTTAAACACCTCTGAGTCAATCTGGGAATATCTAGTATCACTCTCTAGAACTGAATGATCTATGCAGAGATTTGTGGTGAGAACTTTTCTGTAGTTCTGCAATTAAGGAATAATTTAATAAAATAAAATTAAATACAATTCCATAACACCATGTATGTTATTTTACCTGTTTTTATTTTCTTCTCTATATTTCTAATGCAAAATTATGAAAATCACCATATAAATAAAATGAACTTAAACTTGAATAGCTCGTTCAATTCTACCTAAGCTGTGTATCTTTGTTTAAAAAGTAAACTACAGGCTAATCAGCTAGTGTTAAAATCGCAATGTAATGAAATGAAAATTACATAATGGGAAGACAATTAGATGGCTGCGCAGGACCGTTTCACTGGAAAACAGTTTTTACTTTTCATGACAGAAATATGTCACGTTTTGAATCAACAAAGACATTGCAGAAATCTGCAGAAGGTGTCAAGAAGGTGTCATGTTAGGCCTCAACAGGAAGAAGAGAAAGGATGAGCAGCAGTGTTTTGCTTTCATATTCATTTCACCTTTAATGCAAGTGTTTTATTACCCCTGGTGCTGCAGTTGACATGTTGATCAAACCTGCTTCATTACAATAACTAGTTCTCAGTTTAGGTTAAATAAAAGTTTTATAAAATTCCATCCTAGTATTCCATGATGGTTTTAGGTAAAGCTTTACAGTTTGCAACTCTGAAACTGCTTATATAGGGCCTGCAGGCATAAAGAGACATACAGCAGCAAACTTTAGAGTGACAATGACAGTTCGACATCCAGCACACAAACTACACTGCGTTTAGCTGATGGCACATTTCATTTACCTCAGGGAAGCCTGTATTTCTTATATAAGACTTCAGTCTCTTCTAATTCTCCGGCCAGTTGCATCACTGACAGTATTTGCCACTTCCTATGACAAGAAGATAGGCTGCTAAACCAATTCATTGCAAATAAATTCAGCAGATGGAGATCTCTTTTTCTATAGGAATAAGAATTTTGAGCGGAAAGAGAGGAAGCCAGAAAAATGTGTTGACATGCAAGCATTATAACTTCAGTCCTGTTAATGCATTTTTTAACAATTAAAATAAAACTTCTTTCTTTTCAATACATTTAAATATCTATGCTTCTAAACTTGTTTAATATTGGAATTACCAAAAAACCCAAAAGAGGGCAACATTATTTATATCCTTTTCACCTGCAGCCCACAGAGACCCTGTCGCCATGGGAACTGCAGGGGTGATTGGGGAAAGATTTCACATCTATGACTTCCAACCTGAAACGCAGCCAGTTACATTCCGTGAGATGTGACGCTCAGCCTGGTATCACTAAAACGCAAACACACCATCTTAGAGGGGAGCGCAGCATGTGTTTCTCGCTCCACTTAAGAGTCAGTCACCCACGACAACTGATGTGATTTCTCTCCTACAACATACAGCACGGTGAGGAAACCTCAACCACCAGTGCTTGCTTGCTTAGGTTTTGTGTTATATTTAAAGCTGTCAATCAAATTAAACAATAACAAACAGGGCTGGGGTTCCTGTAACTCAACTGGTAGATCATGGATCTAGCAACAGCATGGTCATGGGTTTGATTCCCAGGAATCCGCAAGCCAATACAATATAAGTCGCTTTGAATAAAGGCATGATGTACATTACTGTGCAAAAGTCTTAAGCCACCAATAAATTTAAGCAATGGTGTTTAAGCAATGTCATAATGACCATTTTCTGTACATTTTTCCTGTATTTTGTGTTTGAATCTTAATAAAAATGAGACCGCAAAATAAGTAAGGATGTGATTCAACTTTGCTAAAACAAAGATGATAATGGTCTAATACTTTCTGCACAGTACTGTAAATGAAAAATTCAATGCTTTTATTTTTAAGTTAAAATGAATATTTCTTATTAATGTCAAAACTTATTATATAACTGTTATATGGAACTGTTATATGTTATTATTTAAAATTCACCTTTTGTGTTCAAGAGCAGAAAGAATATCATACAGAACAACATGGAGGTGTGTAAATAATGGACCTTGTTGCATGAAAAAGCAAAAGTCAAATTTCATTAAATTCGAGAGAATCCATATTTTCTCTGCATATGACACATTCAGCACTCCATTATCTCTACCTTTCTCTATGTTCTTTTTTCCAATTCCCCCACCTCCCTTTGTAAATAAATTTATAATTCACTGCTATGTAATTCTATGAGCAGCTTTGTGGGTTCTGTTCTCTGACAGCTGTGATTGATGTAAGGTATTTATTAAGTAAGTATTTATTTCACCTCTCTTTTTACTAAATGTGATTTACTGCATCATACAATGCCAAATATTTCCTTGTGGCACATTTACATAGAGGAAAGAATTCGTAAACCATATAAAAGACAGATTTTACTTCACTTCTGTAAGTTTAGAAAATTTTCAGATTTACAGACCTTGTAAGAAAGTTTGGCAATAATAAGAAAATTTTTATTAAAAATATTAAAATTAATATTAAAAAGTATTTAATACTTTTTTAAAATACAAAGTAATCCACTTGCTTCTCTGAAGTGTTCTCAGATCTTTCTTATAGTTCAGAAGAGATTTCAACAATGTCACAAACTGTGCTCAAATTCTAAAGTTCTAAATTCAGTTATCCATTATTAGTGATTTCTGTATGAACTCAAACTTCTTTTATCAAATTCTTCCAAAGCCAAATTATGCTATCCACATTTATTTTATAGCTCTGAATTTATTTATTTGTTAACTATTTTCTTTTCTCTTTTAAACGATTTTGGGAAAACCTCAGATACAACGTTGATACCTAAACTAAACAAAGCTGAGAAGTCCATTGCCCTAAGCTTTGAAAGACCAAACTCAGAGCAATACAACTTTATTGATTTCTGATTGGCCAGTAGGATACAAAGCAATTTCACTGTGAAAGGAAATCAATCCCTCTGAATAGATACAAACACATTTTTATTTATAGTACTGCACTGCACAGCAAGTACGACATTCTAAACACATCCAATACAAGACACTATACAAAACACAGTAAAATATCATTATAGAATAGAATTTTTATAAAATTACAAAAGACTAAAAGTCAGAGAAACTTAAAAATCTGCCATTTCTGCTAATGAGACCACTGAACTTGTGACTAGTCCCTAAAGGAAAGTCTACACTACATGACTTTTGGCCACACTTTGCTGTTGCAGACAGATTTCTGAGGTCTGTGACAAAACCCCCAGATCAATGTCAAATCGGTGCTTGCTGCAGTTGGCGATGTTTTAGGAGTAGGAATTATAAGTAGGACAGCACCGTGATCTGAGCCGGTCTCAAGCAGCCACTGCGACACTGCTATACTTTCAAACATGTTTAATATTATTTCCACATAATCTTGTAGTGTTGTGATGCAACAACAAGGTGGAACTCATCCAGCCAATTACAGTGCAGATAGTAAAAATGAAAATTGTTCAAGTTCCTGCATGATGTATTTTCTGTAAAGCAGCTTTGAAACGCTATGTATTGTGAAAAGCGTTATACAAATAAATGTGAATTTAATGTTATTCACAACTGCCTGCTGACCAAAGGTCTTGTAGTTTGTGTACCTTGTTGACATTGTGTAGTATGCATATTGCTATGACAAGAATATGACAGATGATGAAACCTTGTTGTGTAGTGTGAGCACCACAGTGGTTCAGGTAGTCAGGTAGTCACTGAGTCCTGTAGTGTGTGCTTTTCTTTAAGAGCTGTAGAAAAATGAGATTGCTGTTCGGCTGATGGCACCAGTCCTAAGACCCTAACATGCAGTCCTAAGACCTTACCTAATGGCTATCTTGTGCTATGACATAAATTTGTCAATTGTAAGAACAAGAATTGGGTGGCAGTTAAACATCTACTATACTATAATGAAATATTAGCATATTATGTATATGTTGTTTTTAATAAATTGTATTTTATCAGTATTATTATTATTTATTATTATTATATAAGGAGAATTACATTATTAATTATATTATTAATATTATTAAGTATAAGTATAATTATATTAATAATATAAGGATAATTTACTATGGCTAATTTTAAAAGGCTGTTGGCCATACTAACCAAACCAGAAGCACCTGGATTGAACAGAAGCATTAACAAGCCATCATCAAAATGTGAGGCCAACAGCTTACGTTAACATAGAGGTAACATTTATTGTTTGTTGTTTAATTATGCTATGTTTCATTATGGCAGTATATAGCCAAATAAGCCAAACAAGTTCGAACAACAAATTTTAGACTTTCCTGTGAAGTTGAAGAAATAAATCCACGTTAATAAGAAAAGACATCTTATTAATGTCATCTTACAGCTGATTATTGCAATGTACTTGGGTGGATATTGGACTTAGTGGCACAGATGGAAGAGATTAATGAAGTCATCTCGCCTGAGCTGTATCTGAATCACATCCAGCCGTTTCAAATGCCAGAAGATTTAACACAAGCCTTCACACTTTATACCAGATAAACACATCTTATTAAAATAACGTACACCCGCCTACAGTGCTAATCAAATGTTTACACTTATTACAGGTACAATAAATTACTCTGCTTTTACCAAAATACATTATCATAGATTATAATGTCGTGTCTCACTAAGTTTTAATTTGCACTCTAGAATAGCCATATTGAGGAACAAAATTTTTCTTGATTTTCAAAAATAAGAAGACAAGCGTTTGTAATATAAAAACACTGTAACATGACTTAAAACTTAATCCTCAATGATAAAGACCTAAGCTACAAAAGTGCCTCATTCTGAAAAGCAGGGTGTTATTAAAAGATGAGGCTCTATTGGATCCAACAGCAAGCCAGCAGCAAGTGTATCAAATGCTCTAATTATTTTACATGCTTTACATGTCTTAAAGGCACAGCAGACAAAAACTGACCATTTAATATTTTCAGGCAAAAATACAATTTTTAGACAAAAAACATCTCAATGTTGTAAGTGGACCACAAGAAAAAAACAAATAGAAGTTATGGCATGAGTCAAATAAGCTAGCATGTCTCCAGTGTTTGCTAAACTGACACTAATCTGATGCTTTGTCTTGAAGTTATTGCTTCCAATCCCCCCTTCAATCTTTCCAGCCTCAGAGTCAAAAAATACAGTGCAGCAAACAGTGAAGATTGCCACGTCTAAGCTGATAGCTATACTGTCTGACTCTTTATTTACGCTCTGTGGAGAGGCCTTGCAAAGCAGGAGTCCACGCAACACCACAGCCCTCAATCTAGCAGCAGTTAATTAAGTCTTGTCAAAAGGAAAAGTGTTGATAGAAAGGAAAGCATATTTGTTATTCATTGATGCTTTTTTGTTTTTTATTGATGATTTAACAAGGTTGGCTTTGTTATGTAACTGTGTGTTTTTCATGTTCAGTGCAAGTGGCATTTTGTTGTCATTAGGAAAAAAGGATGTCTATAGAAACACATGGGTTGTTGGGTTACAGAATTTTGAGTTTTAAATAAATGATCTGTGGAATGTGCCACTCAATTGGAGCAAACACATTTATGAATTATGTAAATGTCTGTTAATTTTACCTACAATAACCATGTAACTTAATTATTAATCTTTTTTGGAAGCTGGCCCTTAAAGGTGTGCTAAGCAAAATAATACATTCAATAATAACAAACATACTATGCAACACAGGAAATGACTAACAGCTGCTGATATGCCCCCTTTTGCTGATCGACAAGAGTGTTATGGTGTTGTGGCTGATTGTCCAATCCACTATTTCTCCTATTTACACAGCCACACACACCCAGAACAGACATCTGGCACATTATATTCCCAAAGTTGTTTGTTTGGGTGTTGATTTAAATGTTCAACAGCGTTTAGCAGAAATAGCTTATTGCACCTTTAATTTAAAAGAACATGATGCTTCTGACACTGTCTGCGTTACATCCAACTGTAAATGCTACATTTGTTTGTGAAGCAAAAATAGAAAGATTAACTAGTATTCTAGTCTAAATGTTAAGAATTGTCTATCCAACCCCTGATCACACACCGTCGTCACCCAGACCTGCTCATGCTGACAGGTCACCTGAAACTAGAGAAAACAGAATCCATTTTATTTAAAATGGTGTAAGTGCTTTGCTTTTCTGTTTTACTTTAGATTAAAAATCTTTTGCTTTTTCTCTTGCTTTGGCATGGCAGTCTCTGCTGGCACAGGAGCAGGTGAAATGTAGGCTGTTAGCGACTGCATGCCTCGTGATTGGGCGCATAAACACACAGAGCAGACAGTACAGAGGAAGAATCCATAAAGAGGTGGATTTGGCTTATCACAAGCTCATAAACTCAAATATCCTTTATCCAATTCAAAAAGCTTTTTAACCATTAAAGGTTTTATCTTCCATAAAGAAAGTAATATGACAGCTGGTAAATGATGACAGAATTTTCATTTGTGGGTGAACTATTCCTTAGTAAAATGAGAATAGAGGAAACAACACAGAACTCTATTATCACTTGCATTGCATTATCACTTCAACTGAATTGCATTGTATGCTACTTCCAAATGTCTGTTAAAGATAAAACCTGTGCAGTACCAGAGCAGTTGTGTTTCTGTTTTAGCTTAAATCTCATTTCAAGCAAGAGCGTTTCCCCTGCAGCCATTTCAAGGCAGAAGAAAATGATAAACAAAGCACTCCGATTGGTATGTCCCATATGAACTCTTAAATGTAACTCTGATTTGACATTTATTGCATTTCACTGTCTTAAATTCCCCTGCTTCTAATATTTTTATAGCTTTCTCCTCAATTGTATCTGTCCCTTGTGACTTCCAGACTAAAATAATGCAATCAGTTTCCAATATTACATTCTCATTACCTTTGTTTATTAACTAAGAGGAGCTCACAGTGGTAGATCTAACTGCCTTTATTTCCAGATGCTCCCAGCTCAGCTGTATTAATTACTCAGAGTGATAAAGAGCATGTCTTAATGATACTGAAAGCAGTGGGACTTTGTGTTGCACGTGCACCTGGTCAGTGCATTTTAATATTGCCGCATTTAATTGCTGCTGGGATTTCATAACATGATTCCTGAAAGGCATGCAGGTGTATTAGCCTGTCACTTACCTAAGCAATTAGGTATCAAACTGATACCGGTTTGATTTGTAAAATAAATTATGCATGCCTCTTCCTCTTGGCACTAAACTGCCTACAGCATAGCCTAAAATAATGCAGTTTTAATGAACACATTTAGAAAATGTGTACTTAGTCTGGATAATGAGTTATTGCTACTACTTTGTTTGTGCATCATTTTACAATGTATTAAACGCTATTGTGCAAGTTACACATGGTAAAAGTTACGACAGGTGTTGTTTTTTGGGACTCCTATCCTGTATGTTTTTGTATCATGTCGCGTCCTATACTTTGCTATCGTGTCCTATCCTGTCCTTACTTATTCTTCCTAAAGTATCCTTTACTTTCGCATCCTATCCTACCCTGTCCTATAGTACCTTATCCTTTATTTTCCTGTCCTGTCCTTTTCTATCCTGTCCTATCCCATGCTGTCTTATCCATCAGTTCTTTACTGTATCAATTTATTTTATTGCTTCCATGTGTTTTATGTTATGTCATTCTGCACATGCAAAGAAATTCCTTACCGTGACGATGAGGCCCTTTTCCTGGAAGTATTTGACCAGGGGGACGGCATTCTGTTTGAAATTAGTCAGGCGTCGATCAATGGCTTTAGGATTGTCATCCGGGCGACCCTGTTGCTCCGCACGCTTTTCCAGACGCTCCTTTAGACGCTGATTAGAACAGGCCAGGAACACCACCAAGTCTGGAGTACAGATCTGCAGGGACAGAGACAGCAGGTCAGTGTCTCCTTCACTAAAAATGAACAGCAGGCACTTAAGCTAATGTCTCATTTCAATTTAATTTATAGTCACCTTCACACTGTTAAGTTCAAAGCAACTTGACTTTAGTTGTGATTTTTAAAGATGTAGTTCTGAAGCGACACTGTGAGGTCATATACAATATCTAAAGCATCTTCAAGTACGACTCATAGGATCTGTTTTGGCCTTACATTATAATGCAAAAACACTATATAGATGTTTGATGAGAGAAATCTAATCATACATCAGACATGATGTATGATTAGATGCCCACTCATGAAACCACAGAAATTTAAGAGCATTTTTAACAATTCAGGGTTTGAACCAATGTCACCTGTATAAGAACATTGTTACATTGAAAATTGCTACATACAGTGTAAAACAGAAACAGTTGCTATGGTTACTATGACGCAGTTAAATAAACAATTGTCAAATACCAACAAGAGAAATATCAAAAACTGATAACATATCTAGTTGCTTTGGACACACACGCATACAAACTGATTTTTCAATATAGTGATTTTCCATTGACTTATCATGCTTTTATTCTGAGCTCATAATATTTTCTGTCTTCATACACACACAAAGACAGCCAAACAATGCATTTGTTTTTATAGAAAGCTTAGCTAAAAGAGAATTAATTTGCTTGTAGCATCCTTATCAGGTCCAATATGTCACAGATCTTAATTGCATCCGCCCAAACAGCATGTCAAGTCTCATGTTAACTGAAGGTTTATTTGCTGTTCAACTGACTGACAACAACTGTCCTGGGATAATTAAAAATCAATACACTTGAAAGCTTAAATTAACATCTTGGATTTTATCTAGTCTATGTGACAAACTGGCAGCAGAACTAGACTGAGTTTATGTGCATTAAGTGTTCGCTACATCGTGATCTTAAAGGGCAGGTATTTGACCCAAAATGGGCTGCCATCCTGTACCTAGTTGCCTGATGAGAAGCCTTTTGGGAATGTGTATTTAATCAGTCACCCACTGGGAGAAAAAAAACTAGAAATGTCAGTTCTAAACAGCCTGAAAGCTTGTCACAAAACAGAAAAGCATGCTGATTATCTCAACAGAAGCTTGGCAGGCGAATTGTCAGTGTAAGCTAAGAAACTGACGTGAATTTTTGCCATTTTTGAACTGGGATCTCTTTCTGACATTCACTCCAAATGTATGTCAGTTCTTTACTTTGACAAGATGTTTTTTAAGTAAACTTCACAATGGAATATTCTGTCATTAACTCACCCTCATGTTGTCCCAAACCCATGTGGCTTTCCTCAATTTCAACCCAGAAGCAAATCTGCCAAATCAGATTTCTATGAGTTTCGCTTCAGTATTATATTTAAACTTAACATATGGCTTTAAAAACTAAGACTCATTTTGTTTAGAGCTTGAGGGGCTAACAGTGTACTGCATGCTTTCAGTGAACATACTGGAACATTTATGTCTTCATTAAATGATTCGATTCACAGCAACTAACAGTGCAATATACATTTAAATGTATGGTAGGCAGTTTTGAACAGGCTAGCAATAGCAAGCTAGCTTTGAAAGCATAACCTCCCACTGTCACTTCAGAGTGCTCTTCAAAGTCACACCTCCACCAGAAGTATTCCATGGTATGCAATTACATAGTTTGACAGACAAATAGAACATCTTATCATTGCATTCGGACCAAATGCAATTCGGACTATTAATTGCATTATGATTTTATCGTCCTGCACTCTCTACATAAGACATACACATTTTTAAATATATTTAGATCACAAGTGATTGCTATCAGATGTGAAGACACTTTCAACCAGTATAACAACAACTGTTTCTGGAAAAGATTGCCTACCCTGCCTTTAATACATTCATGTATTCCCTAGGAATGAAACCCATGACCCTGGCATTGTTAGAACCTGTTGCTATAGGAACGCAGTGTGAAGGTGAACGAAGGATGTATAGAATATTTATTTTTCATATATATATGAAAAATATAATCCAGCATGTAAATCTACAAAAGAACCATTATTATCTTAAGCATTGTGTGCCGTGCTGTTTAACACCTGAATGATAATTAAATAATCCCACAGCAAATATTTACATGCGTAGGCTAATTTGCAGTAAGCATAATATTCAGCCATGCTGGGACCCCACAAATATTTCATTATGGATCAATTCATAACAGCCTGAACTAAATGGCAGTATTCAAACTGTCAGATGATTTTAAAGGGCAAGAAGTGCTACGAGCCCATGAGATGTTGTGAATTCAAGATAAAATGGTGCTATGTCTCAAAGGATTGTCAGAAAATATCTGGCATGTTGTTTTAAAGGGAATTACTCCTTAAAACCCCAGAGAGCCCCTGCCAGTTATACTAAAAAACTGACTGAATCTATAGAACCATAATAACAGCCCTTTGAGAAACACTCTTGTCCTCCCGTCTCTCACTAGTCTCTCTGCAGTATTAGCCTTCTGCTAATCTCTGAAATCTATTAATAGAGCTCTGTTTTCTCTTCATTTTATCTTCCTGTTTTTATGTGTTTTTACCATTCTGGTTCTTACCTGTCCATTAGTATCATGCGTTTGTAATTCCTTTCATTTTTGTTTTTTTGTCACATCCACTCTATAAAATGTTCTTTCCCCATTTTAAAGGGATGGTGAGGCCAAAAACATTTATTGTTTTTGTCCTTTTTAGAGCTCGGCAGCCCCTGCACATAGTGTTGTAATGGCTGCAATAGTGATTTTTTAAATGCTGTATTTTTGTGTTTCACAGAAAAATAATAACAGCATAAGGGTTTGGACAGACATAAGTGTAAGTGAATAATAAGAGAACGTGCATTTTTGGGTGAACTATTCTCTAAGTATGTCAGATAAAGCTGTTTTATAGCGTCACCGTCAGCAAAGCCCTCAGTCAAACCACTGTGCCACATGTCAACTAAACTAAGACAACAGCCTCAACAACCTCAGGCTTACAGCCCACATTAGCAGAGGCACTTTAGTGCCAAAACAGAAAAACAAAATCATGAGCTTACTTTTATTAATTTGACATTAAAGGCCAGTAACAACATCAAAGTCAACTAAATTACCCTGCTGTCCAATATCAGTGTTGTTTAAGTAATTGAGTTATATAAGCATTAAGCTTAAGCTGGACTAGCTTAATGTTCATGCTAACTCATTGTCTACATGCAACATATAACACAAAATGTGTATGCAAAATGTTGAGAAGTAGCATAAGCCCAACACTATATTCTCATAACTATGGGCTACATTACAATTACAATTTATAATATAAATATAGCTGCAAGGAGCAATGACGGGGTCAAGCCCATGAGCGGCACTATGGGAAGCATTTGATGCTTGAGCAATGAGATTAGGAAAAATAAGATTAGAAAAAATGATTTAAGAAAACATGGGTAAAACCCATTAAAGCACAAGAAAGTGATTTATAATTTTTGGCCAGCAGGTGAAGCTGTCACCAATTTGTTTTTAATGTAGTCAGGATGTTGCAACAATGACACCCACAAAGTGTCGTGTCAATATACCAAAGTGTTGCCAAGATACAGTCTTATACTCTTTAGTGTGTGCTTATCATCGAATTTGTTGATGCGCTGTACGAAAACACATAATAGCACATAATAGAACACATAATAACATTTTGTCAGGGATGTCTGTAGATAATACATACCAAATTTCGTGCAATTCGGACAAACACAGTAGAAGGAGTTCTAAAAAGCAGTTTTAACAACAAATGTTTAAATGACCAACAGGAAGTAGCTTTGAATATGACAAATTAGGTATTGTAGAACTCGGCATAAGACAAAGAATATAAAGATAGTTGCATAACAATATGTTATTGCAATCACTTGTTATAAGCAAATTTTGCAGGTCACCTCAGACTATGGTGATGATGAACTGTATAAAGTTTCGTAACGATACGCAATTGCAAAAAACAAAATTGAAAATGGGCGACGCCCACAATGACCCACCATGGAACATCAGATATTGTTTGACTCAGCATGCCTCAAGGCATTGCCAAGATACAGCCTTCTATTCATTATTGCGCATTGCCAAGATACAGCCTTCTATTCATTATTGCGCGCTCTTCATCTAATTCGTTGAAGCGCAGTACACTGTAAAAAAAAACAACTTGCAAATTGTTGTGTTAAACAAACTGGGTTTAACATTTTAAGTCAATTTTACGAACAAAAGCAAGTTAACTGAATTTTCTACTATTTCGTCCATTGAATATAAACAAAAAAGTTGAGAAAACATAATATTTTAATTCCTTAAATAGAGCATTTAACTTAACATTAACGCACATTTAACGCATGCGCTGCCACATTATGCACAGGGTTTCCTGATTCAACTATGTTTTCCATGGGTGTGGATGTTACCTTGTCAAGGTAAGTGGTTCTTTATTAGCTTTATATAGAAATTTAGTTAAGTAAAGTTATGTTATGTTTTAAAGTACAATTTTTTGTTCCTAAAACAATAAATCCATTGTAAATCAAAAAATGGTGAAAGAAGTCAGCATGCTAGTTAATGCACTTCGTATTTCAGTCACCTAGCTTACAATTGCAATGTATTAAGCAAAATGAAATGAGTATACAACACATTAAACTTTATAGAAGTGAATTGTGTTGTATATGGTTGGGCTGTCGTAAAGAATGGTTTTACAGCGTTATGTGTTTTTACTGCCTGTGTTTATCCTCATTTTAGTGCTATGTAAATAAGTTCTGTTGTTGGGTGATTATTATAAAGCAATAAGCCACACAGCTGTGGTTTACAGTAACTCAGAACAACTGAGGGGCGTTGTTATGCATGACTCGCCGCATATTGCTTTTGTTAAACGGTATTGCCATCTCGGCGTGTTCACATGACGTCAATGGGTCACGAGAGTGTGCGGAACTCATTGATATGCTCATATGCAGCTCTGCATGAAGTTGGACACATGTCCAGAAAACACCTGTGACTGCATTTCATTAGTATTAAGGCCGTTTTATAGTTTTGTGTAGAACCTCTACGCCGTAGTCTCCGCGTCATATTTCATTTACACTTCTTCGTGTCGACATGCACTTACACATATAGATTGCTAGTAGGCAGAGTCCACGTACATACTGTTACTGGTATATACACAGTATCAAGGCAAATGCCGAAGAAGCAGCATCGTGTTGCGTACATTGCTTAAGCATCAGCAGTGATGTAGATAAATACACAGCAACTTTTTTTGCAGCTTAAGTTAAATATCGTTCCTCAACTTGGCTCGTTATTGTTTTTACTGTCGCAAGCGGAAATGCGTGTAAGGAAATTAAATGCAGATTTTTTTGAACTGATGGAAAAAAAACTGTTGCTTGGCAACCATTTCAACTTTGAAGAGCTACACTGCTTGGCTGAAGAAGCATGTTTAGCATTAGACTTAGCATTTTTGTTTCTGTATGTTTATATGATTTATGTATTTGTTAAAGCACTGCAGACACATCTTAAAGGTACAGTGAATTGTGTTTGTGCTGACAATCTGGGGGCACACAGCACAACGCCATTACAGATAAACTGCAAGACCAACCTGAGCTTCATAGCAGACTTGGTGTAAAAATAAAACGTGTCCTAGTAAACATCTTTTATTAGTTTCTTTATCAGTGATCAGGAAACTTCAAGAAGCTTATTTAGCTAATGATGCAAATTGTATAATGCGAATAATGTAATGCGATGATACAAAGCCATTTGATACAAAGCCATTGTGCCTCATCTCGTCCTTTTAGGATAGTTAAAAGATGATTGAGGGTTCACAGAATGACACAATCATTTTCTCCTCACACATATGCAAAATGTATATAACGTAATGTCTATGAACTATCATGAAAGTCATTTGTTGAGATGTGAACAGATTTATATGTGTTGCACATTGCTTAAAACAGTAATAAATTGTCACAAATTATATTACAAAGTAAAAACTGGTCATTTTTGCGCTTTTTGGGACCATTTCGTTCATCCGGTTTGGAAAGTTAAGTTGAAGCCATGTTTAGATGAGCTATTAACGTACAAATAAATGAATAAATACTTTTAAATATAGAAGACAACAAGAAATGAAACAAATACACAGATTTCTATTTAAAAATCAAATTAGTTCCCTGTTTTTGACTGATTTTATGCTGTTTTTTACTGCAGAACACAGAGCCAGAAGGAGATCACACCAAAGGGATAGAGATGGGAATCTTAACCGTCATTGAAGATGATGTTGCCACCATCCACTCAAACCCAAATGTTAGGTGCCTAGCTGTTGTCCTAGAGGAACAGATTGTTCTGGATAATGTACATGA